>CBVK0100228580.1:0-24646 GCA_900067695.1 Picea abies
GATTCAAGCAATGTAATGAGGCATGAAGAGAAGTATTGTATTTGGAGCAGTATCTCAATAGGAGGATGCCCCCTCGAAGAGGCAAGTGAACAGGAGAGGGTCCCTTTCATAATAGGATCCATTGTATGGTGTTTCCCTACCTCAAGGGTTTATATAATAAAGTTTTGTTTTTCTATATTGTTCTTCTATATCTGTTGTGGTGATTTTGTATTCAGTCTTAGGCTCTTAACAATTGGTATCAAGCACTTTCCTTGGCCAAAGAATGAGAGATTTGTTTCCCCTTTTTGCAGAATTTTTTTTAGGAAAGAAAAAGAGGGTGGCACACTTAAGGTTCAGATATAAAGATTTACGAGATGAATTTGGAAAAAAAAAATGGGTATTTGAATTCCTCTCGGAAAAATACCCAATTTCAAAAAAAATATCAACCGAAATGGAGTTCGGGAAGTAAAGTTATGAGCATTTTAAATTCGGTGGTTTTTCAAAGTTTTTCCAAAAAAAGCCGCGATTTTCTGTCGTAACTTATTGGTCTATTTTTGGAGGTTTTTCATAGAAAGATGTATTTTACAGGGAAATGGGATGGCCCTAGTATTGAATCATTCATTAAAGAAAGAAAATCAGCATGGGAAGATACTTGGCCCCATTGGGTAGATCTCAAATTGCAAGGTGATGTTGCCATTTGGTGGAAATCGCTTGATTATAAGGAGATGGTGAGACTTTCCAATGTAGAATTTGAAAAAATATTGTTAGACAAGTGGGCTCATGGAGAAAATAAGGATAAAGAGAGAACCAAAAGTTTATTTTCATGTGAAAAATATATATTATAAGTTCATAGCTGTATTCATAAAGAAAATATCATTATTTCTATTAACCCTAGTTGCATGCATAATTTTATCAATGTTCAGTTGGTTAATAGATTGAAAGTTCCAATAAAGAATATTCAAAGCACACATGTTGAGGGTGAAAATGTTCAAATTTTTAAAGATTTGAAGATTACCATGGATAAATATGTGCTGCATTCATATTTTTGTGCTATGGATATGGATGAAGTGGATATTGTTTTGGGATATCCTTGGATCGAATCAATGGGTACCATTAATATTAATCTGCAAAAGAAGTTTTTAAAGTTGTGGTACAAGAAAAAGAAAATCACATTGCAGGATGTGTCTCTTAGTAAGAAAAATGGACCCATGGAGGCTAGAAAAGAAGTTATTGCCTAGTCTCAAGTTGAATCAGAGGCAGAGTCTACAGAAGGAAATGAAGAAAAACTACAATAAGGACATAATCAGGAAGCTAAGGAAGTCATTGACTCAAAGGTACAAAGTGTTGCAGATTTGAAGAAAAAAAAACAAATTCCTACAGTTGTTGTATATTTCCATCCACATCATATAGAGATGCAAAATTCATCAAGGAAAGGGCATGTGCATGAACACATTTATGCACCAGCAGGGCACCAGACAAGAAAGATAAAGATAAAGACAAGGCAACCCTGACATGATGCAGAGAAAGATAAGGGTGGAAAGGTAGCAAATAGACATCATGTTCGACTTCCATTGGGATGGATGGATGGTCGTACTTGGTACCAGTTGGCTACATTTCTTAGTTGGTCATATTGTATGGTTTTTTCTCATGTTTCGAGGATGAAACATGTGAAGGGAGATGGAATGTAGTATACCTAGGGAGCTACCCAATGGGAATGTAGTTATGTGTTATTAGTGGAAGTCAATTAATATATGGAAATGTGGTCATTCAATGTAAGGTGGATTAGGTCCACTATATTAATAAAGGCCCACTATGGTAGTTGGATGTAATAAATGTGAGAAGGCTCTCCAGAAGGTTCCTAGGAGATAGGGAGAGCTATATAAAGAAGTGTAGGAAATGTAATGAAACATAGTGAAGAATATTGTGATTGTACAAACAAGGATTGCTTGAGGAGTTTTATCCTTCCATAAGGATTAATATATAGTGTTACCCTACCTCAAGGGTTTTCTCTATTTCTTGTGTTCATGTTATAGTGAATGGTTTATGGTTTATTCTTGGTATTATTGAATTATATTTGCAAATCTGGTTAGGTACTTAACAAGTCCACACATAGAATGTTGATGTTCCAAATGACATCTTCCTCATGAGATCATAAGTTAGATGCTTCACAATTCTTTCCATCCCCTTTCACCATGAGAAGGCCTCCTTATATAGGCTTGGATAGGTCCAACCACTTGAGATATATTTGGGGTAAGTTGAGGATTCTCCTCCTTCAGTTATGGATCTTCCCTAAGATCATGGCTTGACAACGGATTCAAATCCAAATGCCTTCAGAGATTGAAGGGATCTCTTCCTGATTTTCCTCAACAAGCCAAAACTCACTCAAAAAAGGCAGCGCTCCCACAAAAGGGGCACTAGAGTGCTATAGCGCTCCCCTAAAAGGGTGCACCAAGTGCCAACACTTCCTGTTAGTGTATAGGGGAGCGCTCCTCTCCAAAAATGTCTTTTGAGTGGATTTTCCCGTGGAAAAAGGTTTATAAAATTTGTTAACCCATTCCTCTTCTTCCAAATTAGTTGTTTGAGGTGTTTCAAGTGTCCTTTCGATGTCATTATAGGTATGACATAGATTGTATGTCAGTATGCTTTTTCTGACAATCGCGACACTTATGACCAAAATGTGACACTTGTAACATTGATAACGACAACACTAGGCCATTGTTGTAATGAGTAATTTTGATGTGTGACAGATTGCCCCCCAAAGTATGAAGTTAGAAGATGGGAACTAATAACTGAAATACTTTGCAGACTTTCAAGCAAGGGTATGGACTCAGAGAACCTGACAAAATATGCACACGACCATCAAACAAATGTTAAGACATGCTTCAAACCCAAGGTAGTCATACCTATGCTTGATTGATAGAGATTTTCAAGGTATGGCTGCCATAAATACACTATGGATCCATAATTATATTGACGAAGAGATATAGACACTGAAGATACAATGTGGATCTATATTTGAATGACCTGAACTGGTCGCATCCACAAAGAATACATAGTGGAGCTACGAGATGAAAAGACATAGCCATGACCAATACAAAGTGGATCCATGTAACAGTATATGTGTCAATGTTCAAATAAACCTCCATCGCAACTTTGGAAAAGTACATACAAGAGTGATGACTCAACCCAAGGTCTTCTTACCGATCCCGATGTAGTACAAATCTAACCATGTGAATAGATGTTTTGATGTCGAACATGGCAGAAACCACTTGATTACCGATCAATGAGGTGAACCATTAACAAGTGTGAGGGAGATCACCATTGATGTCAATGATTCCCAAGGTACTTAGTACATTCCAACGAACGTGAATAGATGAGCTGGAGTTGAACATCTATGGAATCATCCGATCAGAGGTCAATGATGTTAACCCACTGTCAGACATGAGGAGGCCTTCCATTAAGGCATGCAGGTCCCAAGGTACTAACTGGTTTCTAATTCTAGTTCTCAGATAATGTGTTGAAGTTGACAGAAATAGACTTGTCGCAGGAGGGCCTTGATGTATCCCCCATCAACGACACGAAACTGACAAAGAGATGTAAATTGGTAGATCAAATGAACATGGACTGACACGGGTATTGAGACAAGATATTTGTGATGGTTTACTCTCGAGGCAGATACTTCCCTTGAGAACTAAGGCACAATAGCAGAAACATGACATGGACCAAAGCATGATGATGCAGTGGATACTGTGACTTTCGTCGGGTGACCCAAAGGAGTAAGAAAAAATTAGAGGATAATTTGGTTCAGTACAGAGGTTCAGCTGATTAATATGTGCACAAAGACAAAGTGTCGTGTTCAAGGGAAACTCTAAGAGTTACTGGTAATCTTCTCAAAAACTGCTTGGCTTGCTTCCTTCAATTTTTTCCCCCATCCAGATAGATGAGTACCTCTTTTTAATTTAACGAGCTTGAGGAGAGTAACACATGCTCGATATAACTCACCTTTGGTAAGTTCCTCTTCCTTTGTTTAATGAAATCAAAGCAGTAAGAGTTTGGTCCCATATGGGCCCTTCAGTGTATAATTGTTTAACGAGTCCAGAGAAGGTAAACTCGATGGTTTTTCATATTTAGAGAGTTTGAAAATGACTTAAAGACAACTCCAATGTGGTCCTTTTTCGTAATGTTAGTCTCACGAGGCCGAAAAAGAGATAAACTACCACTCGAAAGATGCCCTTTCAAACCTTTTAATGAGTGTGAAAGGAAGCAAGATCACTCGATAATCTTTTCATGTTTAGAGAGTCTGAAAAGAGTTTAAAGACGACTCCAGGGGGTTCCTTTTTGATGTATCCATATGGGTCCGAAAAAGAGATAAAATTTTACCTAGCGCGTTCTTATATTTTCGATCTTGAGAACGAACTAAGACTATGCTCATGAATATGACAAGATGAAAAAACGATCAAAACTACTCTGAAATCTGTCAACAATGTCAAAACTGCAATCTAGGAGTTGTGTGAGGCCTCCAAAATATGTTCAAAAAATCCAAAAATAACTATACCTTATGAAAAAATGAAAATTTATAAATATTAATATAAGGAAAAATTTCCAATTACCATTTCATTTGCATAAGGATTCGTAGCAGTGGAAATTTGTATTTTGGATATGGTTCTTTCTTGGTCTCATTCTTCTTAGAGCACATCCCTCATATGCAACCTCAAATAGAATTGGTGGTACGACCAGTAGGAGAACCACGATTGGAGCGATGGACTAGTCTGTCTCTGAGACTAGTGGCAGAGTCAGAATTTCACTTCACCGATGACTTCTTCGCCTAGCTAAGACGCCAATATCTTTGGATAGAAGACTTCTCGTATGCCGAGGTAGACTTTCACAGGAGTATGGATCTAGTTCTACCAGTAGGAGAAGCTTGGGATGTGTCAGGTAAGAGACCAAACAATACCTTGTCAAGTGTTTTTCTATTTATTTCACAGTGTATATATATTTTTTGGGGTATGTAGAAGAGTTTCTAATGGATGTATCATTTTCAACATGTAGAGAGGGGAGTAGTGTGTCCAGCCGAGATACCAGTACCGGGACGTCATGGGCACACTCATGTTGCAGTAGATCCAGGGGCACCAGTGATAGGTCTCCAAGAGGTTGAAAGAAACCTCCAAGGACTTATGATGGGTATCCCTCCTCTATGGAGGCAAGAAGTTCCCTTACATCTACAGAGACACACCGTGGCAATGCCCAAGAGTGTTAACTCTCTACTGAGATGAGTAGTTCACGCAGTGACGTGTTACTCGCAGCATAATGCAGTGCAAAGATATTAGAGTCTCTCTGATGATCATATGATTGTATGACTTGTCGCACGATGTTGTATGGGTGTGAAGACCCAAAATTTTTCTCTTCCAAATACTTTTTTGATGTAATCAAACATTTTCAGTCATGCCATATATATATATACAGTTTCAAATTTTTATAGTGCCAAAAGATTTGCAAATAATGATGTCTTTAATGTGATGTGTTTTAATTTACATGTGGTGTACAATTTATTTTCCTTCATGAAACCTTATCTATGTGTGAGATACCGATCCATGATGTAATTGGCTAACGAATCCGAAACATTATTGAGTTCTCTTGGAATATGTCTGTATTCGATGTAATCAAACATTCGTTCAAGGTGATGAACCTGTAGGTGGAGACATAGTCGGATAGGATTACGAATGGCGTAGACACGATTAAGTTGGCAAACCATGAGTTGCAAGTCTAGGTTAAAAATCATATGGGAGACACCTAAGGAGGAGGATTGGGTCAAAAGTTTGATGACAACATGATATTCTACCATGTTGTTAGTCGTTGATCCTAAGAAAATACCTCATGAACTCACCAACTCATCAGATTGGTAAATGACCCATGCTGTAGAAGCAACGTTTTGGGTGTGTTGACTACCTCCATCCACAAATTCGACAAAGATAGGAAAGGAATACATCATCTATGCATGAAAACACAAGAAACAGTATGAGTGGAAAAGGTAAAAACTTGAGCACGCAAAAGAAATAGACACACCAAACCAAAATACAATAATGTACAAAGTACGCATGCTAGGCAATCTAGGCATAGTACTTTTTAAGGTAAAGAATGTTCCAGGGCTTTCCCAGGGAGATTCTATCATAATCAACTAACTCGTAGGCACCTCTATGCAAAACACGTTTCAAAATGTAAGGGCCATGCCATAGAGGTTCTAACTTACCTGTCCCTAACATGTCATGAGCCTGGTCATAGATGAGGACTAAGTCTCCTTTTGCAAAAGTCCGAGGATGAACGGATTTGTCGTATTGATTTTTTATTGGTTTCTGATGTGCCTCGTTAACGAGAGTGACATCACGACGTGTTTCATCCAGCCTGGTCAGATATAAGAAACGTTCTTCTTCGACAGAAGTACGGGGTAGGAGTTCTACTTTAAGTTTCAGAGATGGAATCTTGCACTCAATTGGTAAAACAACTTTGATGCCATATACTAACTGGAAAGGAGTGAACCCAGTTGTGGTTTTTACGGAGGTACGGTAAGCCCAGAGAGCGGAGAAAAGTTGTAGATGCCAGGATGTCTTGTTTACCCCTACCATACGTTGAATCATGGTTTTCAGGACCTTGTTGATGGCTTCAACTTGTCCGTTGGCCTGAGGGTAGTATGGGGATGAGTTTTCATGGTGAAAACCCAACTTGGCATGCAATTCACTCATCATCTTGTTCTTAAAGTGTGAACCGTGATCAGTGAAAATGGAACGTGGTACACCAAAATGAGTGATGATGTGGTTAAAAATGAAAAGGTTTGCGGTATGGCCATTGTTCAGAAAGGTAGGCATAGCCTCAGCCCATTTTGTAAAGTAATCGATGACGACGATTATATAACTGTGCCCCCCAGCTGAGGTAGGCTTACATTGCATGAAATCGATACCCCACTTGGAAAAGGGGCCGATGGAGATAATGGGGTGTAGCGGAGTAGGGTGGGTGCGTGCCTTGTTAAAAACTTGGCAGGGTGGGCATTTTTTGACTGTCGCAATACAATCTTTGAAAATCGAGGGCCAAAAGTAACCGGCACGTAAAAATTTCTGGGTTGTAGCCATCCCAGAAAGGTGACCGCCACAAGATACAAGGTGACAGTCATTCATAACACATTCATCCTCTTCATGAGTCAAACATTTTCGAAGGATAGTATCAATACCACAGTGATACAAAGTGTCATCGATAATAAGGTAACGGTGAGAATGAAGGCGAATACGTCAACGCTCTTCACAAGAAATGTCAGGTGGAAAGAGTTGGGTTTGGAGATAAAGGAGGATATCTCCATACCAAGGATCAGATGTGTTGATGAGGAACAGAGTTTCGTCAGGGAGAGAATCTCTGGGCTCAACATCTTCATCAACATGGGGAAGGTTGCAGATAAGCTCCGCAAACACCAAGGAATTTTTGGCTTTGGACTTCGCAAATTCAAGATTGAATTCCTAAAGGATGACGATCCATTTGGAGTAATTTCCCCCAAGCACTTTACGTGTCAAGATATGATACATGGGATTTAAGTCCACAATAACAGTGGTGGTGCATAGCAGGATGTAGTGGTGAAATCTCTGGACAATGATGACGGCTGCCAGAGCCAATTTCTCTACATGTGAATATCAGAGTTTGGGTCCAGATAGACTCTTCCTCAAGTAATAGATCACATGTTCTTCACCGTTGGGGTCCTCCTGAACTAACACCATCACAATAGTGGAAGTAGAGGCAGCTAAGTAAAGGATGTAGTCCTTTGTATAATTCGGAGGATGCAACAAAGGTGTGTGGGTCAAGGCATGCTTGAGAGCATCAAACAATCATTGAGTAGTGTCATCCCAGATGAAAGGGTCATTTTTCTGCAACAATCGCGTGAATCCTTTCGTTATCTCAGCGTAGTTACAAATGAAACGGCGAAGGAAGTTTGTTTTCCCTTGCAAACTTTGGAGTTGGGTCAAATTAGTAGGCAAGGGTAAGGCCAAAATAGCCTTAATATTTAAGGGATCCACCCGAATCCCATCCTTAGAGACAACGAAACCGAGGAGTCGGTCGGATTCGACAGCAAAAATACACTTATGTGGGTTCAAACGGATACGGTAAAACCGACATCGAAGAAAAATATCCCGTAGGTGAACAATATGATCTGATCGATTAGATGAGTGGGTAGGTAAGTCGTTGAGGTAAGGTTCTGCAATATGCTTGATATCTTGGAAAGCATACGACATGGCCCGTTGGAAAGTAGCACCAGCATTTTTGAGACCAAATGGTAGCTTCCGATAGGAGAAAGTTCCCCACGGGAATATAAAGGTTGTCTTATGTTGATCAGCAGGTAAAATTTTAATCTAGTTATACTTGGAGAAACCATCCATGAAAGAGAAAATTACACTCCCATTGAAATTATCAATGATCTGGTTGATGAAGGGTGTAGGGTAGTTGTCCTTTGGACAATCCTTATTGAGATCCCGATAGTCAACACATACGTGAATGGTCCCATGTTTTTTGGCAACCGGAACAAGGTTGGAGACCCATTCTGTCAAGGGGATAAGATAGATAAAGCCAGATTTCAAAAGTTTCTCAACTTTTACCTTTATAGCCACGGTTTTCTTGGGATGAACCAGGCGGAGTTTCTTTCGAACAGGATTTGCACCTGGGTAAATCTTGATTTCATGCACGACGATCGAGGGGTCGATCCCTGGAATTTGTTCATAGCTCAAAGCGAAGACATTGCAGAATGCTTGAAACAGGGCAGTGTAAGAGACCACCTATTCAGGCATGCAATTAGCACCGAGGTTAACGTTTTCCACTATGCCTTCTTTGATCAAAATATCAATAATGATCGTAGTAGAAATATTACCTAGATTCCCCTCAAAAAGATTATCTTGTGTGAGGATGGGAGATTGCGGAGAATTGGTAACATCAGGAGGGAAGACAGACTATATGTCTTCGTGAATTGTTTCTAGAGGCGGAAGAAAAGAGGATCAATGATGGCTATCATCCCAAGGTACTGCTTCAATGATAAGCATTTCCATTATAGATTTGTTAAAAGGAAAATTTTTGGAAATGTAATCGATTGCAGACGATAGGGAATTTAACCATGATAGCATCGAGTAGGTATCGGGTGCCAATAGATGTGGGTCATCCAGGGAGGGAGAGGCAGATTGAGTAGCAACGTATGCAGCCTCGACTAGGCTAAGTGGCATGGTATCACCTAGTACATTGAATTCCATAGGACTAGGTACAATCCAAGGGTCAGATGATTCCAAAGATTGATAAGCTATAGTCGAAATCATATTAATGGTGGCAATATGATGTGTGGTGGGTGGAATTGGTGTAGGGAAGGTACCCATAAGGCTAGAGTCTTTCAACAAGCCAACACCAATGCTTTCATACGTAATCTTGTGGTCTCCCAGAAAAGGAATTTTGTTGGTAGTAGGAGCACGAGCATCGGGTGTACAAAAATCTAGTTGGTCGATAGTGACAATTTTTCCTTGATGAGGGAATTGTACACATCGAAAAACCGATGAGGCAATGACGGTCATAGCATTGAACCAACTTCTTATGAGTAACAGGTTGTAATCGAGGGGGGCATCAACCACCTCGACATCAATAGTAACTATTTTGCCGCCCAACTAAATGGCTAAGGACTGTAAAAGTCTGTGGGGATGAAAACATCGCCCTTCGAAAGTGCGTAACATCGTAGGGGATTTGTTAAGGGTGGGTGATTTCAAGCCTTTCCAACAAGCCAAAGACATGACACAAGTAGAGGCTCCCTCATCCAAGATAGTTCGGTGGATTTGTTGATTGTGAACAACAACATCGATTTGAAAATCTAGTTGGTGGGAGAGTCAAGACTTATAATCATCTAGATTAAACATGATATTATTAGATGACTCAGGATCAAAAGCACCAATGGAAGCCAAGAGCGTTCTATGTTGACTGGGACAGTGTTGTAGAACTTCCAAAGCAGATATAGCACACGGTGCTTGAGCCAAATATTCAATGATGTTCTAGTTTTGGGAAGCTCGCGAACTAGGATTGAAGGTAGATTTCCAAATAGTGCTCTTAGGAGGATGTAAGATGGAGTCAAACAAATTTTTCTTGATATGGAGTGACCCGGATGGAGGACTAGCAGACGGAGGACTAACGAAATATGGTGATGGGTCCGGTAAAGAACAGTTAGTGGCCTTCAGCTTATTAGGTTTAACTGGTGTGTCATATGTCATAGTGTGAGTGGTCATATCAATCTCGTTAAACATGTAAATATGGGCACTTGTCGAGGCCTCATCATGGGATTGGATGGAACTGTCCCCAGGAGTGGGGGTTTGAGCAACCAAGGATTGTTGCTATGGAAAAGGCTGAGTAAGCACGATGGGTTGTGAATTTCTTTTAAAAAGTTTATCCACTTCATCGTGATGTGGACAATCTTGAGTGTAGTGATCATCACCACAAATGAGACATGGGAATTTCAGCTTCCACTGTGGTTTCTCTTCGGAAGCAGGGGTTTGAGTTTGATTTTTTGGTTGTTCATTGTTATTGTTTTTTTTCGGTTTATTTATCGTCTTCTTCTTACCTCCGGATTGTTGTGAAGGGGCAGATTGGACTGCATTCACCTCAGAGATATGAGTTTGAGGGGAAGTAGAAGAGGGTATGGTCGAACTAGGAGAAGATGTCAAAGTGGACCGTTGGGTTTCTCCAGTCGACTAGGAAGTAGATTGGGTTTTGATGGAGCTAATAAATCCATTTGTGTGTGAAGTAGACGATGGTTTGGATGGATCAGTAGTGGCATGGGTAGCATTTGGTATCAATTCATACAGAGTACCAGATTGCGAATAAACCAAATCTAAGTATTGAGCTCGAGCAATAGCTTCTTCCTCGGTGACTACACCACTCATGGAAACATCACGAGCAATCACAGGTAACAGTGATTTAGTGAACCATTCCACCAAAAAATGGTCAGGAATGATTTCTTTGATCAACCTTTGTCGTTGTATCCATTCATGAATATGATCAGAGATATGCACTAAGTTCCTCTGACAAAGGGAGGTCAATAGTTCGATACCTGTCTCATATCGAATGGGTAGTTGGAAGTGCATGAGAAAAGACATGGAAAAGGAGTTGAAATATTGAAAAGAAGCACATGGTAGTTCAATATACCACTTTGTTGCAGAACCCGTAAGTGTTCATTGGAAAAGACACAAACGTATAGAATCATCCATGAGGGAGTTTGATGAACACCACAAATGGAAAGTCATCACATGGTTATTTGGATCTTCTCCAGATTTTTCATCAAATTTCAGAATATCAGAAGGAAGTTTAGCTGGAATAATTGGCCAAACCGGAGAATGAAAAATAGGATCATTCGTTAACCAAGACAAGTCTAGGAGATCCAGAGTCGCAAGGAAAGGTAATTGTTGGTTAATTTGCGGGTGATACTGGTGTGGCATAGGGACATCAGTAGGACCATACACTGGGTTAGGTGGATAACTGTAGCCAGTGGATCCTCCTACATAAGGTTTATGTTGACCAGAGTACACAAGATTCGAAGGGGTTTGATAAACAAGTGCGTGTGGAGGATAACCAAATGGGTTTTGAGGATTATAAGCCAAATTTGGTGTTTACCTATAAGGGGCGTAAATATTTTGTCCATAAGGAGAATATAGATGATTTCCTTGAGGAAGAAGAGGTTGTTGTGGACCTTGAGGATTATGTCCTCCCGAGAACTGTGGGTTTCCTGGGAAAGGAATGTTCCATGGATTGGGCATTGTAGATGCATTTTGTCCATACAGTTGATGATGGGCTCCAGTTTGAGACTTCCCCCCAGCATGAGGTTTCCCTCCAAATGGAGGTTGTCCTCTGGAAGGAGGATGCCCCCCAAAAGGAGGTTTCCCTCCGAAAGGAGGTTGGCCCCCAAATGGAGGTTTCTCTCCGAAAGGAGGTTTCCCCCCAGCATGAGGTGGAGTTCCTAGAATTTGGGAACCAGATGTAAATAACTGACTCTTGTCACTTAATGGATTAAAGCCACCAAGACCGATCCCTTCGGGTTGTTTTATAGGTATAGAACTTCCAGGTATAACTTGGGTAGTGGTGACAACAGAAGAATTCAGTGCTTTGTACCCAAAAGGAAGTGACGATGAAGGCCTAGATGCTAGTGGTGTGCCAATGATAGCTTGGCTATCCACCACATTACTGGTGGGAATAGTCAGAATGTGAGGGACCATTGTAGAATGGGTCATCTGGAGAGAAAGAGTGGAACTTGGGCCAACAGATGGCATGTTCGGATCAACGGACAGTGTAGTTGAAAAAATGGTTGTACCAGTAAAATGATCTAAGGGTATAGTGTAGGTAACAGGTATATCGACACCTATTCCTGGTCTGTAAAGATCACGCACCATGCACGGTGGGCTTCGAACAATGTCTGCAGTCCAAAGGGGGTCTCCGACTGGAGGGTTTGAATGAGACCCAGTCGGAATGTCAGAAGGATTAACAACAACAAGTTCTCGGACTGAATTCAGTCGGAGAAAACGCCTCTCATATCCCTCCATAGAATGAGGGGGTAAAGGGGTAGTATCTTCCATATTTTATGGAGGAAGTCCATGTACCCTACGTGAATGGTGTGGAGGGTCGATGTTGGCGGAGAAAAATCGACGGAAAAAAATCTATGGCCAACTAATGGAAAAGAAACAGCATACGCTAATAAAAAATAGTAATCAAAACCAAGCAAACAAAACCTTCTCTCGATGACCATGCTAGTTGGTGATGAAATCTAACGTCACGTGATCAAGTCAAGAAGGGGCTAGGATATGGTAGAATAGTTAGAATGGCGATTTGCTTAACAGAATTTCACCTTGGTGCAAGCTTCCACACAGTAATTGTGGATTTACCCTCCAAGGAGACCGAGTGAGTTTGACCAATGTTTGTTCCAGGTACAGTGAGACTTCCCTTCACTATCACCTTGTGTAAGTGCCTAAAGATTATGGCAACTAAAGACACCAATTCGCAATTAGTCCCTGAGCGGGTACAGTCGATAGTCTGATCCAAATGTATGGGCAAGATAACAAGTCTAAAATCAACCTGAGAGGCTCCCACACATAATTGTGGGTATACCTTCAAGTGACCCCCAATATACGATCTGACCACTACAAACAGTTGAACCACAGAGGGATAATCTCTATAATTCGCCTGAATGCGAACTTGTGCATAACCTGTGTGTGAGAGGGGAATCCAAGAAAACCTATATGACAATTGGATTTGACTCTCCCTAGCTCAGGATGCTAATGTTTGTTTTGAAAACTTTGAAGAGTTGTACTCACAGCCTTATCCAAAGTGTTAATCCTAGTCTAATGTTGGTGGAAGATCCTAAAAATAAAAAATGTTCTGGATAATTTTTTAATTAGCTTTCATTTTATAGTTGTTCTTTACTCAAAGGGTGTATGAAAGTGAAATGGATGGAACGATGAATAAATTCCCAAAAAATGCAAAAAAGATGATAAGCAATCGTTCATTTTCAATGAATTCCTATTTAAGGGAGAGAGAAAGAGTTGTTTTCACTATCAAACACTAATATGGAATGTCCTCAATCAAATCCAATGTAATGCTAAAACATTTCAGAAATTCCTTCGAATATGCAAACCAATCACTAAGATGTATCTTTGTTGTTTGTATGCGAATGATGATTAATTCAATGCAAAACTTCTCCTGCCAACTAACCTTTTAGATCAAGGAGATTCGGACAAGCATAAGAAGATTTCGCAAAAACAACACACCCTCTTGCTATGATTGAAACAAGAAGAAAAAACAAAACAAAAGATAACAAAGAAAATCAAAAATTTCACACAAAAGAAAGATGCTAACAAAAATGACTGCAAAGAACCAAACGAGATGATTCACAGATTTCTGATGTTCTTCACCACGGTTTTCACTCAGTCAGATAAGAGAGAAGAAAGTAATGGATTGATTCCAAGTTCTCAACAAAAGAAAAACTCAAAATAAGGAAGAAGGTCAAAAACAATCTGAACAACAAAGTGCTTGTTTCTCATAAAGTAGAGTGTCAAAGGTCAATAGGAAGATATACTGAAGAACAAAGGGTAGCGCTCTGGTGTAATGGGCACCAGAGCATTATAATGCTCTGTGCAAAGCCAACAGGGAGCGCCAATACTCTAATAACATAGGCAGGGGAGCGTTGGTGTCTTAAAACCCAGAAAATTGTCAAAAAAAACAAAACTCAGTCAAACTTTGTCAATCACAATGGATGTGATGGAATAAGGATCCAATCATCATATTCAATCAGAAATACGGGGTGAACAAGGTATAAAAATAACAAAGGGTAAGACAAGGTCTATCAAAATCGAAAGCTTCAATTAATCCCCAATGGAGTCGCCAATTTCTGTTGTAGGAAAATCTCCCTGCGGACAGGTAGATTTCCTCTTGAGAGCTAGACCCTTAACTCTAATACAGAAAGAGCTTAACATGGACACTGACTTCCTTTTATATCTAATCAAGCTGATGAAAAAAGAGAAGGAGGAAGGTATGTACCTTATGAACGTCGTTTTTCCCTGCAAGGTCCAGGATGAGCTTCAGTCTTGAGCTCCTTGATAGGTCTTGCAAGACAAACAAAAGTACAAAATGCTTCCTACTGTATTGAGATTAGCTAAGACATGGATCCATCTACTGCAGACAAACTTATATGGAACAAGTACAAGTTTGAGGAATAGGCCAAGCATGTTATATTAATGAGAACAATGATGAATAATACTTACAACCATAGATGTGAGTGCAGCAGCTTCATCAAGCTCTCCTTGTCCAAACCCTTGCTTAAACAGTCCACACACGGAATGTTGATGTTCCAAATGACATCTTCCTCATGAGATCATAAGTTAGATTCTTCACAATTCTTTTCATCCCCTTTCACCATGAGAAGGCCTTCTTATACAGGCTTGGAGAGGCCCAACCACTTGAGATATATTTGGGGTAAGTTGAGGATTCTCCTCCTTCAGTTATGGATCTTCTCTAAGATCATGGCTTGACCAAGGATTAAAATCCAACTACCTTCAGATATTGAAGGGATCTCTTCCTAATTTTCCTCAAAAAGAAAAAACTCGCTCAAAAAGGCAACGCTCCCCCAAAAGGGGCACCAGAGCACTATAGTGCTCCCCTAAAAGGGTGTACCAAGCACCAATGCTTCCTGTCAGTGTATAGGGGAGCGCTCCTCTCCAAAAATGTCTTTTGAGTGGATTTTCAAGTGGAAAAAGGTTTATAAACTTTGTTAACCCATTACTCTTCTTCCAAATCAGTCATTTGAGGTGTTTCAAGTGTCCTTATAATGTCATTATAGGCACGACATAGAATGTATGGAAGTATGCTTTTTCTGACACTTGCGACCAAAATGCGACACTTGTAACATTGATAACGACGACACTATGCCATTGTCATAATGAGTAATTTTTATGTGTAACAGTCACCAACCTGAAACTGGTGTGGTACCCTGTGTTGATCATGGAAATGCTTTTACTTAGCATTGGATTTCTGCAAAATCTTCTGGACTTGTTGTCGTATGTGTTGAATCCGCTCAATGAATCTAGCGGATTTTTCGATCGCAGACTGATCATGGGAAGAGTCTGTGTGGGTGGTGGCATGAGGGAATGAAACATCAATGGCTCCCAACTATTGGAATCCTAGACCCACCTGAAATGGGCTATGGTTGGTGGAATTATGAAGAGCCCTATTGTAACTATGTTGGACATAGGGGAGACTCTTGTCCCAAGTACATGGATGCTTAGAATTGTACATGTGCAGGATGTGCACAATCATCTGATTGACGACCTATGTTTGGCCATCGGTTTGGGGGTGGAAAGAAAAGGATTTTGTGATCTTGGTGCCCAACAGAGACCAGAGACTCGACCAAAAGGTGTTGAGGAACCTATTGTCTCGGTCAAAGATGATGGTCTGTGGTATCCAAAATAGGACCCACACTCATTCGAAGAAGAGCTTGGAAGTATCTATTATTGTGACATTCTTCTTATAGGTTGTGAGGATGGTCATCTTCGAAAACCAATCAATGACCACAAACACACAGTCATTTCCTTTCTTGGTGGACGACAAGCCAGACATGTAATCCATTGAGATGGATTCCCAAGGCTTATCGAGAATCGAAAGAGGGGTATATAAGCCTTTGTTTCTTGATGGTTGGCTTGACAATAGAACAGGAAGTGCAAGATATGATATACTTACTAACGTCCTATCAAATTTCTGGCCAATAAAATGTTTCCGAAGAATGACCCACAGTTTTCTCTATGCCAAAATGTCCTGCCACTCGACTGTAGTGGGATTCCCAAATCATCTTTGTGTGCTCGCTTGTAGGAACACATAGATGGCCCAGGTTGAAATACCGCAAGGACATGCCCCAGTTGTATTTATGAATTGTAAACATGTTCTGTAGGCTGGTGAGCCGAGTGTTATAATAAGCTAGGAGGATTATGTGATGATTAGGCCAAAGAGCCTAGGATGCTAAGGCTAGGAGTCTGTTTTGTATATTTAATTATGCAAAATCATTAATAAAATATAAACATTGTTGCGTGTAGACCGACCACGAAGAAAGAGTGATGGGGGACTAAGCTTCCACAAGGTTGGGTAAGGGAGGAGGCTAAGTTTTTGGGCTTAGGGGATAAGCTAGGGATCTTACCTCTAAGGGGGATAATAATTTATTATTATTTCCTAAAAGGATAAGGTGGTCAATTGACCAAGTGTTGTCCTAAGTTCCTTGAAAAGGAACATATGCTAAGTAGAGTGAATGCGGTTGTAGGAAGACAGGTGTCAACCTGGGAACATGTAAATATAGCTGGGAAAGCCAACACTTTTCGGGGGTTCTCTTGCGATTCTCCATCCACTGTCTAACCATGAACCAGGGGCATACATCACGGATCTCTGGAACCAGTAACCTGTGATTCACATCGTGTTGGGGGTCTGTCCATTCTTCCATCCAGAGTCTGAACTCGAAACCTCCATGATCGACCTTTGCATTGTTTCCTGGTCACACACCCTAAAACCCGTGGGGAAAATCGACAGACTGATCTATGTCTCTGGGAGAAGTCTGAGTTATCCTGTGTGTATCCTGTAAGTTCGATCACCCCATAATAATTTGTGCCATGTTGTGTGGCTTGTTTCCTTCTATTTTCCTGAGTTGTATTAACCAGTGGCTATTGTCCTCACCTTACGAGAATTGAGTTGAAACTGGTTGAAGAATCAGGTTGTCAGGGCCATGGTTGAAGAGGTAGGTTGTCAGGCATGTGAGAATCTCTCTCCAAGTGAGAGAGTTTGATGGGAAGTGGTTTTCTCCTAGAGAGAGTCCAGCACCAGCTACGGATCTCTAAGAATCCAGGTCCAACTTGTTGTTGAAGCCCAAGGAAAGGGAGGTGAAGTATCCGATGGACTGTGTGACAGTGAATGTGTATGCTCTTGGGGCGGGACGGGCATGTGGGGAATGAGAGTCCGTGAGTAGTGGGCATAAGAAGGCTCCTAGAGAGAATCCTTCCAATTGCATTATGCAGTTCCCTATGACCTTAGCCTAGTCTAGGATTCCCTTGCCCTAGGTGGAGCTTAGTCCCAGCTCGGGGGTGACCTACTGCTGAGTGTGATGAGCAGTGTGGTCTATGGCTGGGAGGTTCATGGAAGGTTTGCATGTAGTTGGTGGTATTATAATAAAATATAAGTATCTCTTTATGTTCATTTACATGTTGTGTAATGTTACATATGTTGTAATTGATGAGTATTGCCTATGCCTAATTTTGTATGTTATGCATGTTTTTGCTACTGGTAAATGTATCATGTGTTCCGTTGCATGTGGAATTACTGTTAATCTTGTTTGAATCTGAATGGTAATAGTAACTCTATGTTATGTGTTTTATTTCGATTAAAATGCAAGTTATGTGTGTGTGTGTGTGTGTGTGTGTGTGTGTGTGTGAACGTTCCGCATAGTAGTGTTAACCAGTCTCTTTGTTGGTCAGGGACGCTAGATTTTGGTATCAGAGCCAAGATTTCAACACTAAGCCTGGATGGGCCATGTTAGTGGAAAATGAAGAAAAAGTTTCTAAAGAATTGTTGTCGAAGTAGACAAAATTCAAGTTCAGAGCCAAGGTTTTAATGGTGAACCTAGATGGGTTGGATAAGTGGTCATTGGACCCGAAGTTTCAGGTGGAAATTGTGTTAAGAGGAACCAATTTCAAACCTCAGAATGTCCCTGAGTGCCAAGAGGTTACTTTGGCCATGTTACAAAGCTCAGGAGGTGTAGCGGCATTATAAAACCACGATAAGCATGGTATTTGACCAGAGAGAAAGAAATCACAACACTTGTGGTGTTGGGGTCGCCGGATCTACGCACAAGTGTTTGTGAGCCGTTAGATCTCACGACATATCGTAATTTTAGAGTTCGACGATTGAGAGAAGAGAGATGTGTTGATGCACAAACTTCTGAAACCCCAAAGTGGATCTACACCGTAGATATTGGGAGGAGAGCTCGACCGTTGGATCAAGCCAATGTTAAAAGTTCAAACGCAGTAGTGAAGGGTAAAATCTCCCAAAGAGCTGAAGTAGTGATTCATGATGACATCACTTGGATTGACGTGGACACATGGATTGTGTGCCACGTATAAGTGGGTTTCGAACCCATGGAAGATTGAAATTCCATTGGAACGTGACACATGTCACCCATATGAATGGGCCACGTATCAGCCGCTATTATTCTGCCACGTGGCATCCTATATGAGCAGGGTTAGTAGGGTCTGAGGTTACGTAACATAGTTAAAGGTCAGGGGACCCACAATGGCGTTGATCATGATACATCAAGATCAACGGCCAAAAGGCATTGCGGAGACCCAAGTTGTACAGAAGTTAATTATCCAAGGTGGTCCTGCAATCCAAACCACAGTTTCACCGAGGGGTTACATGTCAACGTCATAAGAATTGCGAGATGAAAGGTGAGTTACTCCAAACCGCTACCACAATTGGAAAACGTAAGTCATGTGACGTAATGATGTCAACAAAGGTGATTGGGAATGTTCAGAGATTAATAGTTTGGGATGCGTGGATGTGAAATCCTCCGAAGTCTCGAAGCTTCGAAATTCTATAACTCAGATGCCTGAGATTCCATAGTGAGTGTCAGACATCGGATGTTAGGTAGACCTGGACTGATGATCTGCCCTACTTCGCGAGTTCGGTAATACGGAACTCCAAGGGATTGTTGCGTGGTGCTTTGAAAAATTCTGAAGTCGAAGGCCTAAGTAAGCACCTAGTGATCTAATGCTTGGTCATGGCCCGTGATCACATGGATTGGGGACTGCGAGAAAGGGGCCAGTGCCCAAAAATGATTATAGAGCAAAGAAGAGCTCGAAAAGAAAATGAAATATGAACATTTTCTTAAATCAGATTGGTTTATGAATGTTGTGGGATTTGTTAAGGAATGATGGCATGACAAATTCCGGTTGACCGCATGTTGTGTTTGCAGAGTTCAGCGAGTGTTAGAAAAAAAATCGAATTTTCACAAAGTGTTTAGGAGACACTCACAAAGATAATAGAAAAGAATTTTTTCCTGCACAAAGTGTGTTTATGTATTTGTGTTCATTATTATGTTTTTATATGTTTTTCATGGTTTGAATGCGTAAACTAGTGAAGTATTGAATAAGTTTCAATTGTTTCTCTTCTTTGAGTTTTCAAGTGCAAGTAGTGCACATTGTCTACAAGGAGTGCGTTGATAGAGGTAAGTTAACCTCAAAGAAGCTCAGGAGAGATACCGTTGAACCTTCATTAGCAGAAGTGAAAGGAGTGCATAGGAAGAACTCTGTGTTGAGTTCAAAGAGAGATAGAGTCACTGAGAACTTTGTAGGGCTCTGCCAAGCGGGCATTGAGCAAGTGTAAGTGTGCACAGAGAGAACTCTTTTTTGAGATCAAGGAGAAGAGTATCAGAGGAAGATACACACAGAGTTGTTGAACACTCTATAGAAAACACTCATCAAGGTTTTCTTTGAGTAGAAGGTCGCTAGGAGGGCATGAAGTTTCCTTTGAAAGGAATAGAAGGGGCTAGACCCTTCGGAGACTGAGTAATTCGAAAATCTGAGAAGAGATAACTCAAGGAGTGCATGGGAGAAAGACTCATTCTAAGTCCTAAAGCTCAAAAGAGATAACTCTTATGAGAGCCAAGACGAGATACAAGAGGCAGACTCATAGGAGAAAGGTAAAAGGATGAAGCCTTTGAACACTGACAAAATATTCCAAGGTGGAAGAAGTCAAAATCTCAGGAGGAGGAGCGACAACAACCATCATATCGATTGTGGGGAGGAGCCTAGAGCATTAGATCAGCGTCCATCAAAACAATGGAATCACTTTGAGAGTTTAGTTTGAGATTCGAAAGCGTCAAAGTCCCAAAGGAGATCTCAATCGTTGATTAAGGAGGAGGTTGAAGGACCATTGATCTGGTCTTGGTCAGAAAGAGTGGAAGTCCTGAAGAGAATCAGGGTCATTTATTTGGAGAGGACGTGTGGCAGAAGATCTCTCACTTCGAGGAAATTCACTCTGGATATTTGTGTGTGTGGAGATGTGAGAACTCTTGAAGGTCGGAGAGCCAGAGTTCATCAGAACCATCCGATTGTTGAGGACATGTGTCAATATATCTTCCACTCCGGAAGATTGTCATACGGGGAAAAGAAGATAGTTGAGAGTTGAAACTCTCGAGGGCCAGAGAGTTGAAATCAACTGTAGCCATTGATTTGGAAGGGAGTTACATGTCGACAGATCGTGTAGATCTAGGATCACGTGTGGAAGGAGGAAAGAAGGTAGAAAAGGGAAGATAGATAGAATTTTTCGATCGTGGATCATCTCCAAGGGATTGGAAATAGATGGACGAGCTGGATTGTGGGGCCATAACTTGCTTGGATGTTAAAAATATGAGAGCAGGCCTTAATTTATACCACAGTTTTAACAAAGTGATGTGTGGCAGTTGAAGGTGAATTGCGAGGAAAAAAGCGGGTTATCCTAAAACCACTATTGCCCACACCAACGATCACAGTTTTCCATTAGGTCATATCCCAGGGTCTTATGAAGGAAAGGGATAATGAAAAGGGGATAGCACCTGAAAATTGGAGTTTTGGAAGGGCACAGGAATAGCCTGTGGGTCTATCAGGACCTGCACACAGAAGGAAAGGGGACCTTTGTAATATTAATAAGGGTCTACCAAAGGCCGAAGAGTCAATCTGAATAAGCATTTGGAAAGATCCTAGTCCGGGAGGTCACAGAACCCCAAGAGGGAAGGGGGGCTACATCAGGAGCGCAAGAAGATCCAGGAATCCAAGAAGAATTGTAGACTTTTGGGATCAACAAGGAAAAATTTTATAGGGAGAAAGAAGTTGTTGCAATTTTTGTGGCAGCAAGTATGTTACGGCTTGTTGGGTCATTCAAAGGAAAGAATTCTTTCATGTTTGCAAGTGTTGTTGGTGATGTTGTTGCATAAGGAGGGAAGCAACAAAGAGATGAAGTGTTGGTTATAAGTTTGAAAAAAGAAGCATGAAATATTCTATTTCCATCAGACATTCAGGTAGTATAAAATTTATTAATGGCAGTCATGCAGGCATGAGTTTTTATTACTCTTTGTGCATAATTGTTGAAAGGAAAATTAAGTAAGAATTTCCTCAGCCAAAGTTATTTTATAAAATCACATGATTATATTATTGAATGCATACCACTGGATGTGGTAAAGACTAGAGGCCTGTATTAATTCAAAGATTTGTAACTTCTGAAATCACACACTAACATAGTAGAATGTCATGTTAATTTGGTTATGGGGTAATAACCAAAGAACTAAAAATAAGAACTTGTTATAGGAATGAATGCCAGTAAGCTAGTCATGTATGAGACTAGGACATGGTTGGATATATCAAGGTATGGATATGGAAAGGTTATGAGCCACACAAGTACTAAAAGCTTCCTACCTTTAAATAAAACTTGGACTGCAACCTTTTTGCTAACACTAATGAACACCACAGAATTATATTCTTGGTGTAGTGTTTGGGTCGAAAAGGAAGGCATCCCATAAATTGGGAAGACAATAGGAAGTGTGTGGAGAATGTGTCAACAGATTGGCCAAAATTCCAACTTATAGATGGTGATATACATGACTGAGATGAAGAGAATTATGTAATTCAATGTAAGGTGCACTGAATAAGTATGCATTGAGAACTGCACTCATGCATAGTAAGTGATAGAATTGTATATTAAAAGCAATAGTTGAATGAGTTTTGTAAATACATGCATATATATTATTGCCTGGAAATAATTGTTACTAACAACTGAAATGTTGTGAACTCATGAAGCTGAGGACATTTTAGGAGTTGCTAGACATTGCAACAGGAAAGTTGCAAGTCAAGTAGTCACATGAGCATTGACTACAGGAAATTTTCTTGTTCAAAAAAAGAAGTAATGAACTTACAGATATTACTGTGAACATGCATATGCATAGAATGATGAGTCATTCTATTTTATTAAATTATTGAGTAATTGTGACTGAATTGCTAGGTGCGGGAAATTCTAAGATCACTGCATAAGATTTTGTACATATTGAAATTGAATATGATGTATAGGAAATACTGACAATTGTTGGTTGTATGCAAGATGAAGGATTGCAGGAAAAATGGTATGCAGTTGGTGCCTGTGGAAAACCACAAGGAAGGTTGCATTCATAAATGGAAACAACCAAGAAGAATTATGGAATGGAATTTCATGTTTTGGGGAAAAGGTTGAATTCCCTTTTGAACTAAGTTGGAGTTCCTAAATGAATTCTTTTATGTTTTCTCGTGATAATTGCATGTGGGTGATGTAGATGAGATGATGTCGATTAAATTTATAATGTTGACTACAAAGAGTAGCTCGAGAAGATGCTGATTGGAGACCTCTGAGGGCAGTTGGAACTCCTCGAGCCATGGTTCTCTGAGACTTCCTAAGCCAGCCTGTTGTTGAAGCCCAAGGAAAGGGAGGTGTAGCAGCCGATGGACTGCATGACAGTGAAGGTGTACACTCCTGGGGTGGGATAGACATGTGGGGAAGGAGAGACTTTTGGTTGGAGTGTTGCTAAGGTTTGGTACCTGGGTCTAGACCATGTTGATGTGGAAGGTCTTCTCAGTCAAAAGGTAGAGCAAGAAGGCCTCTTGCAAGTGCATCCGGTGCGCATATTGGACCTAAAGAGAAAACATATCTGGAATTGAGCCATAGGGCTTGTAAAGGTCCAGTGGACCTGGTACAGTCCTAAGGACGTGACATGGGAGCATGAGGATGCTATGCAGGTAGAATACCCACATCTTTTTGAATATTTTGGAAATCTTGTTGATGTTGTGTAAAGAGTTGCACTAAGGACAGTGAAAAAATAAGGGGAGGGGATTGTAATAACCCAAGGATGTGCCCTAGTTGTATTTATGAATTGTAAACATCTTTTGTAGGCTGGTGAACCAAGTGTTATAATAAGCTAGGAGGCTTATGTGATGATTAGGCCAGAGAGACTAGGATGCTAAGGTTAGGACCCTGTTTTGTATATGTAATTATGCAAAATCATTAATAAAATATAAACATCGTTGCATGTAGACCAACCACAAAGAAAGAGTGATGGGGGACTAAGCTTCCACAAGTTTGGGTAAGGGAGGAGGCTAAGTGTTTGGGCCTACAGGCTAAGCTAGGGGACTTACCTCTAAAGGGGATAATAATTTATTATTATTTCCTAAAAGGCTAAGGTGGTGAATTGACCAAGTGTTGTCCTAAGTTCCTGGAAAAGGAACATATGCTAAGTGGAGTTCATGCGGTTGCAGGAAGACAAGTGTTGACCTGGGCGCATGCATTTATAGCTGGGAAAGCCAACACTATTAGGGGGTTCTCTAGCGATTCTCCATCCACTGTATAACCGTGAACCAAGGGCATCCATCACAAATCTTCGGAACCAGTAACCCATGAGTCAAATCATGTTGGGGGTTTATCCATTCTTCCATTTAGAGTCTGAACCCAAAACCTCCATGATCGACCTTTGAATTGTTTCTTGGTCACGCACCCTAAAACCCGTGGGGAAAACTGACAGACTGATCCGTGTCTCTGGGAGAAGTCTGATTTATCCCGTGTGTATCTTGTGAATTTCGAGCACCCCGTAATCATCTATGTCATTTTGTGTCATAATTGTTGGTTGTTGTGGCCATGCAGTTCCTAGATTGAGTGTAGCTTGTTGCCTTATGTTTTCTTGAGTTGTATTGACCAATGGTTGTTGTCCTCACCTTGCGGGAATTGAGTTGAAACTGGTTGAAGAAGCGGGTTGTTAGGCCCATGGTTGAAGAGGCAGGTTGTCAGGCCTATGAGAATCTCTCTCCAGATGAGAGAGTTTGTTGGGAAGTGGTTTTCTCCTAGAGAGATTCCATCACCAGCTACGGAGCTCTGAGAATTTTGGTTCGACCTGTTTCTGAAGCCCAAGGCAAGGGAGGTGAAGCATCTGATGGACTACGTGACAGTGAAGGAATATACTCCTAGGGTGGGACAGGCATATGGGGAATGAGAGTCTGTGAGTAGTGAGTGTAAGAAGGCTCCTGGGTGAGATCGGAAGAGCGGTTCAGCAGGA
>CBVK0100228581.1:0-24642 GCA_900067695.1 Picea abies
ATCAATATGCCAATGTATAGTTTGAAACTATGGTCGTCCAATGTAAAATCAAGCCAATAAAACAATGTGCCAAGAAACGATTCAAACCATAAAATTAAAATCCGAAAGATTAACCAATGCACCTTTGTAAAACTTAGACTAGTGCCATTCCATGTTAAATCAAACTCATAATATTAACAAAGCGTTTGTTGCATAGTCAATGTTTCAAAGTTTATTAGAACATTGCAACAAAAGGTCTCATATAATCAACAAGTCAAGAGCTCATAGCAATAAGCACATAAAACCAAAATCAATTATAACCCATATAGGATCAAATGTAATCAATAAATTTTCATGCTCAATGGCTTATAAATCGACTTGCGCAATCAAAATGAAATGGACATAGTTTGAAAGAACCTTTGTAGTCATGTGATAAACCAATGGTAAAGTGTCTTTCAGAGAATTAATAAAAGACTACGATAGTCCAAATAACGATAGATGGGTTTTCTCACCTTCAGTTGTGAAAACTGAATTGAAATCAAATTGTAATTGTCGCAAAAATAAAACAAATGTCTAGTTGCAAAATGCGACGATGATTTGTCGTTAGAAGACAAATTGGGTGTAGGTAGCTTTTAGGGCAAATAAAAAAATTGAATTGGCTGCCAACATGGTGGACATAAGTGAAAGTCATATCTATATAGAATAACAATCACTTGTAACTATTATTGTTGATATGGAAAATGGGGCAAGCTTCTACCAATATGATAGGTGTTTAGAGACCTAATGGATAGAAAGACACTGAATGGTCTATCACTCACTTTTTCTAGACCAAAACCACATTATAACCAATGAACCAACACACCATACTTTCACCCAGGAACTATATGCTTGCTGGCATTTTATAAGACTCTTGCCTTCCTATCAAGTCCTATGCATGCACACATAAGATATTGTTACCCAAATATGTTTGCCCATCAAGTCCTATGCATGAGTGCATAATAAATTGTTACTCAAATAACAAAACATATGGAAATTCTCCATTCAACATACAATATATCAAATTAGAAACATGACATAATACATATCAAATTATAGTTAGATTGAATAGGTTGAATAGCATGTGAAACAAGAAAATAACCAATTACATCAGGGAAAAACTTCACCACTTAAACACAACACAAGAATATGGAAATATAATGCCTTTATATTCATCCATAACAGTCACTTAGTCTTTGAAACATTTTTACAATGGATGGGGACATTTCCATGCCATCCTTCCCTATCATTCTAACCCCATATTCCATATAAAGCATAGGCTTTATAGACTTTACATCAAAATCTAAGATCCTATCAAAGAGGATCTAAAATACTAAAAACAGTACATAATAAAACAGTTTCACAAAACTAGGATCAAATCCTATATTAAGGGGTCGAGCCCTTGTCCTAATCTGGTAGTCCTCATCAATACTCGACATCTTTAGCTGTCTTCTGGGTGATGACAAGGCAATTCGATATCCTTTTCTAGCACCTGGGAAAATCTTCAACCAAAACTAGGATAAATTTTGAGCCTTTTATCCTTTGTATTTGCCACTAAACCCTGAAAAAGAGGATGATCTTTATCCATTTTAAAGTTATAATTCATTTAAAATCTTTCTCGAATGATTTGGCAACAAAACTATTCGATCTCGGAAAAAAGACTAATGTTCTACCTATGTCTGTGCTTTCGACATCTCTTGTTCCTAAAACAGAGTAGGATAAGTTGTCGAAAGTTATAGGATTCGACAACTAACAACGCTTTTTCAAATTCGGTTAAGCTTTCGAAACTGCAGGTCATTGAAGTCGTTTTCAAAATTGCAAAAAATGGAATTTCTTCAATCTGTCTACCCTTCACGATCTTTGTTGAGGTTCACAATAGCTTCTACTAGAGATTCTAGATTAGGATGTGTTTTTGGCTCTGGATCTTTAAGCATTATTTTGATCCTTAAGCATCTAACCATTTTGTGTAGCTTATCATTCTCCTTGAGCAATTTCTTATTCCTCTTCTTCTCCTTTACATGCATTTTATCTAACCTTTCAAAACATTCTCTTACCTCAACTGATGTATTCGTTATAGTCTGGTTTTGGGATTTAATGGCCCTCTCAAGAAAATTCAGCTCCAATATCTCTTCTTTAATATTCTCAATCCTTGATGATTTGTTGATCTTGCTTGTTGATGTTGTAGGTATTTCAAGATCTGTAGCTTCGAATTCAACTTCCTCTTTCTCATCCATAGGTGTTTCAACTTCTTCAATGTTTTCCCTTTCCACAGTTGATGGTTCTGCCACCATTTCTACAGTTAAAGGTTCTGAATCAGAATAAAAATAAGGTAGGTTTAGGACATTTTTTGCTGTAGTTTTCTTTGGATCTTCTGCCTGTTTCCCAAACTCTAACTTCTTCTTTTCCTTCTCCGATTTCAAGGGAGAAACCTTGGTGACAGTTTCCACATGAGATAATTCACTTCTCTTCCTTTTGTTGGTTTTTGGGGAGTTCAATTCTTGTGAGGGAGTCCCTCCTTTATTGAGATGAACTTCTTGCCCAAAATCTCCCCAAAATAAAAGGAAGTCCCAAATTTTGTCCCTCCTCCTCAGTTCTTCTAAAAATATCAACTTGATCAACCCATGATGGAAAATCCTACTGTGCACTTTATCAATCTTAGCTTGAAATTGGTGTGACGTCTTATTCAAGCTCCTATGAAGGTAATGGGGTAGATTCAGAGGACAATTTCCTGTAAAATCATTCATCAGTTTGAATTGATAGAGCATGAATCTACCATACCGACCTTCACAAGTGATGTACACTTGAATTTCCTTAAGAAAATGCTACCATTTCTCCTCCAAGTAAGACTTGGGAACATCCTTCTGCCAGATAATTCTTTGAAATTCAAGCTTAAGGTAAGACCTGAACTCAATATCCTTAGTGATATTTGTTTTAAACCATCTCTCACCTTGCCCAAGCATCTCTGTTGTTGTTGCAACACTGGCCTCATCAATTTGCATTATCATTGGACCCAAGGTTACCTTTGCTCCATCAAAGCTTCAAGCAAAGGCTTCAGCAACACCCTGGTGATATCCCTACAATTTCTCACAATACTTGTAGCAACCTGCTTCTTTGAACATCTGTAAAATCTCAAGATGAGATTCTAGATATAAAACATCATTCGGTGTCTTCCTGAGCAAATTTCCTCCGCTGGCCATCTGCAACAAATGTTAATACCTGTAAACAACAAAATTGAGGTGTAGGTGGAACATCAATGTTGATGTAGGGAAAAATGGAAGTAATGGAGGAAAACGCGTGAGGTAGACTAGAAATTATAATGCTCATTCAAGACAGAGAACGCCATACGGGTTGTTGGGCGAAATTGATAATGGAAAATGATTTTCAATGATGACAGAATCTTGAAAATGAGAGTAAGGGTTTCATATCTTTCATCAAATAATGAATACAAACTAAGATAGATTATTGAAATTAAGAAAATCCTATTTGGAGGTGATTTCAACAACACTTAAGGTGATTATGGTGTATGTACTACCGATGGTTTGGGAGTTTGACGAGATAGGCTAACCGTCAGAAACATTTTGTGCTTTCAGCAGCTAAGAACACCCCATGCCTACCTTTTTAGCTGATGAAAGTGAGAACTTTTGGCAGCTTATAATACATTTGAGAACCAACCCTTAGCTACCGAAAGCTAAACTTTGACAATTTTTCATTCAAGAGCTCAAAGAATCGTTTTCCAACTTTGGGTATACCTAGACACCTTTTTGAAACATGAGATACCACTGGACTAATACTCTGAGTTTCTTAACATGGAGACACTCTCAAAATCATTCTTACACTTTATGATATTGCACATTGTAGAACTAAGAATTCACTAAAATTTGGTGATGTAATTCAGTGTATAGAATGTGCATATTGCATCATGTACAAAAAAAATACTAGGACAACTATGCTTTCTCATTGATGAATTAAATTATATTCATAATATTACATGGTGCAATTATTTTGAGCTTGTATTCTACTCATCATTTTCACTACGCCATAACATCGTTTCTTCTTTTAACTTATCGCTTAATGTAAAAATCTGAATAAAAACAATTTAAAGTGAATACTGATAATACAAACGCTAGCTTTGATCTTTATTCAGTGTTTCTATTTTTGGATTTTTATTCATAAACCATAGTTTGTTTAAATGATGCAATATTTTACTTTGTCATAAAATGATGCATAGGAAAAAAATTACTATAATTATCCATGGACATTCTCACTTAAAAAAAATAGATTGGACATTTCAACAATATTAAATATAGTTTATGGACAATGTTTTCTATGCATATTTTTTATAAAAAATTTCAAGCACAAACCCACCGATTGCGATGCTTTCATCACAAACCCATCAATTGCAATTAGCATATACTAATCACTTTATTATTATATTATATAATTTTTATATTACACTACTATGTGTTAGATCCTTAAGGCATGTGAATAGTCTATCCATGTCAAATTTCAATGCATACAGAAATAGTTTGAAATTTTTTCAACGTTGAACCCATTCACATGTCATTGTTGCCCACCTCTAGTATTTTTATGGTGTCAATTAATCAATCAACTAAAAGGAGGGATTTTTCATCACAACTATGACACAGATACATTGTATATACATTAATGTAGAACCTAAAATAAAAATGAAGAAAGACTGACGAAAACTTAAAACTTGAGTCAACCAAATTGTGTACTTTGAAAGAAAATTAGGGTTTATGGTTTACATGATGAATTGATGATGGAAGAAAGTGGGTGTGAGAGTCAAATTTGAGTCCAGAAACCCTCCCATATTGTTAAGGCATGCAAATAGTCTATCAATGTCAAAATTCAGCGCATAAAGAAACTGTTTAAAAAATTTCAACGTTGGCCCCATTGACAGGTCACTATCATCGGTGTCTAGTCCGAGTACAATTTATGTTCCTTGTTCCTTGTTCTGTGACCACGGTGTAGTCCCCAAGATCCATTATTTTTGTACAAAACATACTAATGGCATAAAATGTCCCACACAAAGACCAAATTAATATCTGCTACATAAGTCTTTTGTCTTTTTTCAAGGACTATGTAACAAATCTCAATTATAAGAAGATTCAAATAGGACCTAAGAAAATTAAGTTCTTTCCTTAACCATGGGTGACATAACACTATCATTCAATAGTCAAATTGTTACATTTCATTGTCTAGCATCATGTGTACTGAGGGCTTGATCACCCACCACACAGGAAACATACAAATAATATTTGTCTTATGAACAAGATATTGTACTATCCATTTTGAGGTTTGGCATAGAGATTGTTCTTATAGATTACACTACATCGCACCCTAATATAATCCCTACACTCCTTGAAAACCATGCAAAACCATTCAAATTAGACACAATATCCTTGCAATGAATTAGCTATACTATCGATGAACTTTTTTCGTCGATAGTATAACTAATTGGTTGCAAGTTTATTTGCATTTGTCTCGCTTGCAACTATATCAAATGATTCTTGGATTAATTTCATATTTGTTTTATAAACTTGAAATTAAAATTTGATACTTTTCAAGCTAGCTAGGCCTTGAGTCAAATACAAATATGAAATTTGGAATCATTAACATATCTACTAGAACATATGAAAAATAGGGTTTATGGTTTCCATAATGATATGATGATGGAAGAAAGTGGATGTGTGAGTGAAATTTGAGTCCAAAAACTCTCCCATATCATTAAGGCATGGAAATAGTATATCCATGTCAAATTTCAATGCATACATAAACAATTGAAAAAATTTCAATGTTGGTCCCATTCACATGTCATTGTTGCTCGCCTCTAGTATTTTTATGGTGTAAATTAAGAAATCAATGAAAAAAAGGGATTTTTCATCACAAATATGACACAGATACATTGTATATACATTAATGTAGAGCCTGAAATAAAAATTAAGAAAGAATGACGAAAACTTAAAACTTGCATCAACCAAATTGTGTACTTTGAAAGAAAATTAGGGTTTATGGTTTACATGATGAATTGATGATGGAATAAAGTGGGTGTGTGAGTCAAATTTGAGTCTATAAATCATCCCATATCATTAAGGCATGAAAATAGTCTATCCATTTCAAAATTCAGTGCATACAGAAACTGTTTGAAAAAATTTCAATCTTGGCCCCATTCACAAGTCATTGTTGTCAGTATCTAGTCCTAGTACAATTTTCATTCCTTGTTCCTAGTTTTTTGTTCCTCATTGCTCATTCCTTGTTCCACGTTACTCATTCTATGACCATGGTGTAGTCCCCAAGATCGATTATTTTTGTACAAAACATACTAATGGCATAAAATGTACCAAACAAAGACCAAATTAATATATGATACATAAGTCTTTTGTCTTTTTTCAAGGACTATGTAACGAATATCAATTATAAGAAGATTTAAATAGGACCTAAGAACCTTAAGTTCTTTCCTTAACCATGGGTGAAATAAAAATATCATTCAATAGTCAAATTGTTACATTTCATTGTCAGACATCATGTGTATTGAGGGCTTGATCAACCACCACAAAGGAAACATACAAAGAATATTTGTTTTATGAACAAGATATGGTACTATCCATTTTGAGTTTTGGCATAGAGATTGTTCTTATAGACTACACTACATTGGACCATAATATAATCCCTACACTCCTTGAAAACCATGTAACACGATTCAAATTAGACACAATATTCTTGGGATGAATTAGTTATATTATCGACAAACTTTTTTTGTCGATAGTATAGCTAATTCGTCACAAGATTATTTACATTCGTCTCTCTTGCGATGATATCAAATGATGCTTAGATTCATTTCATTTTGGTTTATAAACTTGAAATTAAAATTTGATACTTTTCAAGCTAGCTGGACCTTGAGTCAAATACAAATATGAAATTTGGAATCATTAACATATCTACTAGAACATATGAAAAATAGGGTTTATGGTTTCCATGATGATATGATGATGGAATAAAGTGGGTGAGTGAGTGAAATTTGAGTCCAAAAACCCTCCCATGTCATTAAGGCATGTGAATAGTATATCCATGTAAAATTTCAATGCATACAGAAACAATTTGAAAAAATTTCAACGTTGGCCCCATTCACATGTCACTGTTGCCTGCCTCTAGTATTTGTATGGTGTCAATTAAGAAATCAATGCAAAATAGGGATTTTTCATCACAACTATGACACAAATACATTTTATATACATTAATGTAGAACCTAAAATAAAAATTAAGAAAGACTGATGAAAACTTAAAACTTGCGTCAACCAAACTGTGTACATTGAAAGAAAATTAGGGTTTATGGTTTACATGATCAATTGATGATGGAAGAAAATGGTTGTGTGAGTCAAATTTGAGTCCAAAAATCCTCCCATATATTTAATTCATGTGAATAGTATATCCATGTCAAAATTCAGTGCTACAGAAACTGTTTGAAAAAATTTCAGGGTTGGCCCCATTCACAGGTCACTGTTGTCGATGTCTAGTCCTACTACAATTTTCATTCCTTCTTCCTTTTTCTATGTTCCTCGTTCCTTGTTCCTTATTCCTTGTTGTTCATTACTTAACCATGGTGTAGTACCCAATATCCATTTTTTTTTTACAAAACATACTAATGGAATAAAATGTCGCACACAAAGACCAAATTGATATCCACTACATAAGTCTTTTGTCTTTTTTCAAGGACTATGTAACGAATCTCAATTCTAAGAAGATTCAAATAGGACCTAAGAAACTTAATTTCTTTACTTAACCATGGGTGACATAACACTATCATTCAATAGTCAAATTGTTACATTTCATTGTCAGGCATCATGTGTACTGAGGGCTTGATCAACCACCACAAAGGAAACATACAAAGAATATTTGTCTTATGAACAAGATATGGTACTATCCATTTTGCGGTTTGGCATAGAGATTGTTATTATAGAATAAACTACATTGAACCATAATATAATACCTACACTCCTTGCAAACCATGTAACACCATTCAAATTTGACACAATATGCTTGCGACGAATTAGTTATACTATCGATGAACTTTTTTCATTGATAATATAGTTAATTCATCGCAAGATTATTTACATTTGTCTCTCTTACGATGATATAAAATGATGCTTGGATTCATTTCATATTTGGTTTATCAACTTGAAATTAAAATTTGATACTTTGCAAGCTAGTTGGACCTTGAGTCAAATACAAATATGAAATTTGGAATCATTAACATATCTACTAGAACATATGAAAAATAGGGTTTATGGTTTCCATGACGATATGCTGATGGACGAAAGTGGCTGTGTGAGTGAAATTTTAGTCCATAAAACCTCCCATATCATTAAGGCATGCGAGTAGTCTATCCATGTCAATTTTCAATGAAAAGAGATACAATTTGAAAAAATGTCAACGTTGGCCCCATTCACATGTCATTGTTGCCCGCCTCTAGTATTTTTATGGTGTCAATTAAGAAATTAACGAAAAAGAGGGATTTTTCATCACAACTATGAAAAAGATACGTTGTATATACATTAATGTAGAACGTGAAAGAAAAATGAAGAAATATTGACGAAAAATTTAAACCTGTGTCAACCAAATTGTGTACTTCGAAAAAAAATTAGGGTTTATGGTTTACATGATGAATTGATGATGGAAGAAAGTGGGTGTGTGAGTCAAATTTGAGTCTAGAAACCATCCCATATCGTTAATTCATGCAAATAGTCTATCCATGTAAAAATTCAATGCATACAAAAACTGTTTGAAAACATTTTAACGTTGGCCCCAATCACAGGTCACTGTTGTTGGTGTCTAGTCCTAGTACAATTTATGTTCCTTGTTCCTTGTTATATGTTCCTCATTCCTAATTCCTTGTTCCTCATTACTTGTTCCTTGACCATGGTGTAGTCCCCAAGATCCATTATGTTTTTACAAAACACAATAATTACAACACATACTAATGGCATAAAATGTCCAACACAAAGACCAAATTAATATTCGCTACATAAGTCTTTTGTCGTTTTTCAAGGACTATGTAACGAATCTCAATTATAAGAAGATTCAAATAGGACATAAGAACTTTAATTTATTTCCTTAACCATGGGTGACATAACACTATCATTCAATAGTCAAATTGTTACATTTCATTGTCAGGCATCATGTGTATTGAGGGCTTGATCAACCACCACAAAGGAAACATACAAATAATACTTGTCTTATGAAAAATATATTGTACTATCCATTTTGAGGTTTGGGATAGAGATTGTTCTTATAGAATACACTGCATTGCACCATAATATAATCCCTACACTCCTTGCAAACCATGTAACACCATTCAAATTAGACACAATATTCTTGCAACAAATTAGTTATACTATCGACGAATGTTTTTCGTCGATAGTATAGCTAATTTTTCATAAGATTATTTACATTCGTCTCTCTTGTGACAATATCAAATGATGCTCGGATTCATTTCATATTTGGTTTATCAACTTGAAATTAAAATTTGATACTTTTCAATATAGTTGGACCTTGAGTCAAATACAAATATGAAATTTCAAATCATTGACATATCTACTAGAACATATGAAAAATAGGGTTTATGGTTTCCATGATGATATGATGATGGAATAAAGTGGGTGTGTGAGTGAAATTTGAGTCCAGAAACCCTCGCATATCATTAAGGCATGCGAATAGTCTATCAATGTCAAATTTCAATGCAAATAGATACAATTTGAAAAAATGTCAACGTTGGTCCCATTCACATGTCGTTGTTGCCCGCCTGTAGTATTTTTATGGTGTCAATTAAGCCATCAATGAAAAAGAGGGATTTTTCAATTTTTCATCACAACTATGACAAAAATACATTTTATATACATTAATGTATAACCTGAAAGAAAAATGAAGATAGATTGACGAAAAATTAAAACTTGCATCAACCAAATTGTGTCTTTGAAATAAAATTAGGGTTTATGGTTTAAATGATGAATTGATGATGGAATAAAGTGGGCGTGTGAGTCAAATTTGAGCCCATAAACCCTCCCAATTGAAATATCTTCTCTTGGTTTCAAGAATAATTTATCCTCTATTGAACAAGGCCAACCATGTGAAGGTTGAAGCTCATATGGCCCCTCCCCTCCCCTCCCCCTCACATCACTCTTAATTGATTTCCAAAACCCAATCTATAAAATAGAAAATAATCGAAAGAAATGTCTTATTAAGGTTCATGCATAGAAACTACAAAAACAAAAATTAATGAAGGTACATGAAATCATGTGTTTCTAAATGATAATTTTAGTCTACCATGTACTTTAGTATATTGGCAACTATTTTTAGGTTTCATATAATAATTAAACAACATATAACAAAGGATCTAAAAATGTCGCATAAAACTTAAAAACATGTAATTAAACCATGAAATTATAAGTAAATTAAATTATTATATAGTCACATACCTAATCCAACCTCGAAAACATCTGTGTAATCATCCTTATTATGTATCTTGATCTTCTTCATCGAACTCTACATATGTATCATCATCCGGTTTAGAAACAATGTTGAAAGAATTGATGATATCATCATCTTCATCAATGTCATTTTCGAGCATATTTTCATCGACATTATCATCAAGAATTGAAATATTGTCTCATACGACTGGATCAAGATCTTCTTCATCTTCTTCATTTTTCGACCCTACATGATCTTCTGGCTCTATCTGATATGTCGAATCATCTTCTTGATCTTCAATATCATCTTCTTCCTGCAAATGAGTATACTTAATTGGCCTTCCTCTTGGATCATATCTATCAAAAACTGACCAATCCCTTTCACCTGGAACATTTGAGTAAAATACCTACTCACATTGGCTTGGAAAAACATAGTGATCATGTCCTCTTTCAAAAACCATTGTTTTAATCATTGGAAATCCCTTGGCACGTTGAATAACAATTCTTTCCTCATCATGTTCATGAATTCATAACCTATACCATTTGACATCGAACATAACTAATTTGAAGGAATTAAAGTCACACTCAAGTATATCATTTAAATACCCATAGTATCTATTTTCAGATTCTCAAGGATGTCTGTCACTCCTGGAGGAAACATTAGTGACCTGGAATACTGCAACTATCCCACTATCAAATGTTTTCTTGGTTTCATCCAATTTTTTGATGCGAAATTTATGACCATTGAACCACATAGCCTTGTGGTGTTTCAACTGCAATATGTCAGATATGTAAAAGATGCATTGTCAATTAATAAATTAACATATATTTATATAACTTTGAAAGTATCTGAAAAATACAGTACACATGTAGTCGCATTAATATAATATAAAATAACTGAATAAAATGGGTGAATTTTCTTACCTGTCCATCTTTCAAACCATATGCTAAATCAATTTCCCTTTGCGTAACATTGGCATATCCATTATGACGAGCTTCACTAACCAATTCAGATAGTCGTTTCCATGATAACCTACCTCCATTATGTTGTTTACATATTTCAATCCATACATTCATCCATTCAAGATTATTTGCAATGTATAAATGCAGTGCATCCCACTCTTGAGAAACTAAATCAAAAAATCATAATTCACCAATATTAAATATTATTTATAACGTCCAATATGCAGGTAATTATAAATATTAATAATTTATGAAATAAATTATATTAAAATATTAATGAGTATGATCATATACAAAAAAAAAAAACTTTATATGTATTATTAATATAAATTTTCACAATTATTAATATATTACCTCTCATTTTTTTCATTCTACCTTGCCCCAACAGATGATCCTGATCTTCAAATTTTTTAATGGAGTTCACATCCCAAATGTGATCCACTGCATGCATAGTTGGCACTGCTAATTTAGGAAGATACTGACTAATATACACCATGGATTGATATACCATATATCCCTCCACCATAGAACCCGCAGGACATGCTTTTTGTCTAATCAACACCTTCAATGATTTCAAGTGCCTCTCCACCATCCACATTCACCTTGTGTGAACAATTCCACAAATTTCAATCTCCTCAACTTGGTGTATGAGGTAGTGTTCTTGTGCATTGAAAAATTTTGGAGGTATATACTTTTTCATTTTACACATTAGACGAGGAATTTCTCTCTTCCAATAATTAATATCATCTTCATGGATTTATTTCAATGAAAACCATCTACATGATATCATGACACAAGAAAATAACATGTTTCAACATAAAATAATATAATATATTACATTACAAGTAAAACATGTGGCATTAAGTACAACAATAATTTGAAAGAAAATTTTGCATATAAATTACAACTACTTACCTCATGTATTTTCCAAGATCATATATAACTTGTTTGACGTTTTTTTCAAATTCGTTTGGGAGAGATAGCAGTAGAACATAATGTAACAAAAAAATAAATTGTTATTTGTTTCGACCAAAGTAGACAAGAAAAAAAAAATGTATAAGGCCAATATATATAAATATGTATACCAAAATTATTACCTTAATGAAGGTATGCCAATCATGTGATTTTACCCCACCAAATTCACCTTCCTTCATTATGATATTATTTATGTTTGAAGCAAAACCCATGGGAAATTTAATTCTTTGAATGACCTCTTTTACATCATTGTTTTGTTGCTATGTTCATAACCATGGAAGGTTATTTCGGTTTAGTACTCCATTTGATCTATTTGAATATCAAATCACACTTCGCATTGCATGATTGGTTTCCTAAATGTTAGTACAAATTTTGACAATTTTTTCTTTGTCCCTCCTACCATATATATATATATATATATATATATATGCACATTTTTCCTCAATTTCCTTGAATGTAGAACCATCGACAGGCATTCAAAGAAAACCATCTCCACTTATGTTACGTGCATGATAATCCATAAATTGTGCTATGCTTTCACACCTAAACAATCATTGCAAACGTGGAATTATTGGAATATGACGAAGAACCTTTCGAGGCACCCTTTTTTGTTACTTGATCGGTTCGATATCCACTGATAAGACATTGCAGACATTTTGTTTTCGAAGCATGTTGTCCATAATATATAATATTGTCAGTAGGACATGCATATATAGTTTGATAATCCATTCCAATGTCTTTCATAATGGCATGCCAACCTTGATATGTGCGAGGTAGAATATTTGATGATGGTAACAAAAATTCACCTAACAATCTACATACCTATACACACACACACACACACACACACACACACACACACACACACACACACACACAGAGAAATTTTGACGAACGTGACCTATATATATACTAAGTAAATTTTGATGAACGTGACCTATATATATACTAAGTAAATTTTGATGAACGTGACCTATATATATATACCTATTTATTTGTTATATTTAGGTCAATTTCACTTTACGAAGACGAGAATGGTTATAATGGTGCATTTTTCGCTAGTGTGACAAACTTTATAACGGTCAAAAGTGGGTGTTGCTCTTGCGACGAGTACATAATTTTGTCGAAATTGAGATAACAGTCCACCATCTTGAATATCATATCAACACTGATGATAGTTTGTATCTGTCAATAGAGCGACGACTACGGGGTGAATGTAGATCAAAATTGAAAAATTGAACTTTTTCTTTAGAATTTTACGACAAAGAGTACTTTCATCGCAAGTAGTCGTCGTAATTTTTCCAATATGTAGTAGTGAAGATTTATTGTCACTAAGTTGTTGGATAATCCATATTTTTGGAGGTCAAAAATTTCTTCAGTGGGGAGGCATGATCAAGGAGGATCTGGAATGCTAAAAATTTTATTCATCTCAAATGCTAATGAAAATTATTTCATTGCGTAGAGCTTGATGAGATATTTCCAATGACACATGAATCGCCTGAAACAGATGTCGTATGAATAATTTATGATGTTAAGAATATTTTGACCAACAAGAAAAAAGTCAAATAAGTCCAAACATGTGGCAGACACACAGGCTAACACATGGCTATCCATATAGTGAGTTGGAAAAATCAAAGAATTACATATGTCCTTCCATATAGTGAATGTGGCAGGATGGCGTCAACATATGTACAACAAATGAAAAGATTAGAAAGTGACACATGGACATGTGATGTTAGCATGCTCACATGACAACATGAGACACTTCCACGTGTCACCCAAATTTGGTTTATTTGACACCTAGTTGGACCATTAATCAGTTTCCACTTGGCATCCGTATGGATGACATGGTATCCAAGTCAGCAAGTCATACAATATAGAACTAGTCAAGGTGTTCCAAGTGGCATTTGGTTGGCAAGTGATGTGGCACACTTGGACCAATCAGGTGGTGCAACATGGCACCTTCGAGAAGGGAAATATGGCCTTATCCAAAAAAATGTTAAGCTGACAAGAATTGAACCCATGACCTCTCCGAGAATATTCAAGGAATATTCCAACAACTTAACACCACAAGAGACAACCATTGTGCCACATAGGTTGATTAATTTAACCAACCAATAACAATATATTTATGATTAAAAACAACCTTCCAAGCATATATGGGGTCGAGTGGGTTTTGAACCATTGGCCTTGTCATATTTAAAACCAAGCGCTCGACTTGTGTAAAGCATGAAAATTCATGCAAAGGTATGGCATGAGTCCCAAGGTGAGATTTTTTACCAGAATTTCTACCTTTGTCCTATTTGTCATACCAAGAATAGAAAGTGAGTTCTATTGCATCATGTTTCATTCCATGAGAGATGTATATAGTGTTTATACTCATTTTTATCATTTTTTCGAGAGGAGTATGATGGTGATGTCAGTTCTATGCTAAAGGGTTGTGTGTGCAAGTCTTAGTTCCATTTTTCACGTATGAGAGCCATAGTCTCATTTTGCATACAAAATGGCATATTTGGGAACCTTTTCAGAACATGTTGGCATAGAGTGGCAGACCCAAGGTTCAACACTCAAGAGCGCACCAAAAAAACCCTAACTGCCAGCCCTTTCGGCAACACCTGCGAAGCAGATGAAGTCTCGCCCGAGGTAGAGGCAGGGGTGGTTGCAAGACTCAGGTGTCTGCAACCTTAGCTAAGACACAGATCTGTGATTATACTACTTACAACGCACTTAGCATCAATCAACCATTAATATCCAAACCTTATTCTACCTCGCAGATAGCACAGAGCATCGAAATATTCACTTAGATCTATAGTATCTCAGCACTTAGCAACATCAATACATTAGGTCCTGCAGATCAACACTAAGCACTCACATATACATCATATCTAACAATCATATATATCTAAGAAGCACAAAGAATAAGTGAATCTATCAAAAGAACATAGCAGAAGCATAGATAAACACAATGAATCAAAGCACAGAGCATTACAAATAGATTTACGTGGTTCACCCCCACCCTGGGGTTACGTCCACCAACTCTTCCTCTTTATTAGTATCTTCAATCATTAGTTACAACACAGAGCACAAAAACCCTTATTTGCAAAGGATAGAGGATCTATGCTTCCTTACACTTCAGCACAAAGCCTCTTACAAAAACTTGCACTTAGCCTTGCAAGCTTCTTATGATCACACAGATCTAAATATTAGCACTAAGTCATCTTCCATACATCACATAGATGCAATGCTACTTCTTTATAGCCTAAGCATCTATTTATACATTACAAAAGTGGGCCTAAGCATGGGTAAACCCACCGGTGAAAATCCCTTTCCCATTACATTAACCCAAAAACCCTAATAGGGGCCCAAAAGTGGACCGAGATGCTTTGCTTGGTGGTAATTCTTTGACTAGATGTCATAGTTCCAAAAAAGTTCAAAATGACCTAGGTTATCCCAAAACTTGGTCAGGGGCCAACATGCCCCCAACACTCACCTGTGACTCGTCCCGAGTCACTCTAGTTTACGCAATTCTGCTTCAAAGGTCTCAATATTGGCTCAGGCTTCCTCGACCTGCTTCTTTGTTGTGGCCGCCTGTTGGGTGAATTCTAGGATCATTGTGTCGTTTACTGGTCCTTCCAGGCATTGTTCTGCAATGATGATGACTTGCTTAAGTTCTTCTCCCTAGATTTCGATCTCAACAAATAATATTCATGCCTTGTCTTGCACTAGTTGGATGTGCTGATTGACTTCCATCACTTTTCTCTGGATCATATGTATCTGTTATTGAGCTGTGTGTTGTTCATGAGATCATTTTATTCTATCCACTATAGATAGAGCCTTCAACTGTGCTTGTAATGTATCTGCATGCTGCTTTTCTTCCTGGAGCTGCGACTCTGGCACCTGTAACTCCGGATTCTCTGTAAGGTTCTCATAGATTTGGGCACTCTGGTTACTGAGTTGCGTGAACTCCAAGGCAATATCTTTCAATCGGTCAATTGTGCTCCTAATAGTTGCTTCTCATTGGTCTCTTATCTTCTGGGGGGTCTCGAGCACAATGCAGAGTTCTAGATCAGCAATGCCTTGCTACATCTTCTGTATAATGTCTTCAAGCTGCGCCACCTTCTGTGGAACTCTCTCTTCAGCTGGTACTTCAATAACGGTCATAGAGAAGAGTGTTATGTCGACTAGTTCCTTTACTTCAAGCTGCTCTACGAGCATATATTCCTTGATTTGTTGTAGCTCTTCTTTCTCTTTATCCCACTGTACTTGAAGAGAAAGTTTTTCTCTTTCGGTAGCACTACGATGCTCGAAAAGTACTCCCTATACCTGTGTCAAAGCCTGGGTGGTTTGTGATGTGTCTTCTTGAGCTTGTCGAAGGCGATCTTCAACCATGTCAACAATCTGGTGAAGTCGGGTTGGTTCATCTCCTGGTTCTACTGTCCCTGATGTCAGAGGCATTGTGTGTACTGCGCAGCTGAACTGGAGTTCCTGCTGAACTCCTTGGAGTTCAATCTCTATATGGTTATACATCTGCTCCTGCTTCACCTCTTGCTTCTCTACTATCTCCTTTGAAGCATCATTCACTACTGCAATGATGAAATCAAAGTCATCCAATGTGAGGGAAGTTCACATCTTGGTCACAGGGGTCATATGCTTCTTTTGGGAGGATGCTTTTAGAGGTGAGACCTTCCCTTTCTTTGACGAGTCTTCTTCATCCCTAGGAGGTGGTACTTCACCTTTCTTTTGTTCAATTTATGTGCCTTCTATCTCTTCTCCATCACCTCCTTCGTCTAGTGTGATAGAGGTAGTCCTTATAGATGCATTGTCTACTTCATGAACCTCTTCAGGCTTTTTCATTTTTCTTGGTCCCGGTGTGTCCAGTACAGTCTCTGGGATATCAACATCAGACAGATCTGTGGGGTTCACTGGAATGAGAAGGTCCACTGACCAATCCTTGCTGATCTCTTTGAGGTATTCTTCATTCAACTTGTAATAAGACTGCAACTATTGCTTATGTTCATTAGCTTATGTTGTTATATACATGAAGTGGTGATTCGTGCTGAACTTCATTAAGGGTATGAATCTGTGGAGTGTATTTGGGGTAATGCGAGGCATAGCCTGGATGGCAGTATTCAGTTGGTTGTAGTATATGTGGAAGATGACATTCAATTGTCATTGCTTGTTCATATCGGTTGAGTACCATAGGGTACTGAACCTCGCAGCCAAAGGTTCAAATGGCTCGGTCTCTAGGAAAGTGGCACCCTATGGCATCTCCCATGCTCTGAAGGTGATCAGTATGAGAAGGCAACTAAAATGGAACTCATACCCTTGGTCTTGCACTTCCCTGCAATCAAGCTCTAGTTGATTGACAAGGTATTATGCCCAGTTCATTTGCAGAACCTCAACGCACTTCCCTGCGAGGTCAATGATGAATCCAATTACTTGGGTGGGCCAATTCTTGTGGACTAGCTTGCCTGCGATCATTTGACAAGCAAGGCACATTGTGCCACTCTGAATAGAGGCTACCTTGTAGCCTCACGTGCCTTTCTCGACATCACCATAGGTTTCTTTGATCTTCACTACTAATGCTCTGTCGGTGGTCTTTCCAAGAAATAATTCTTGTGGATCAGGTCCTTGCATGCAGACTCCTGTGATCTAATTAATCAAGGTGGGATCCACCATGAAACGATGATTCAACCAAAAGTAGCCTCCGTGATAGCAAGATAGAAGTAGCTTTATTCACGCATTCACATCCTGGTGTGTGCCAAAGTGCGGGATCTTCATGACATTCAACAATGTTGACTGCGTGAGGTTCTGGGTCCAAGACTGCGGGATGATCTTTGATTTCTTTCCTTTAATCTTCGTTAGATACTTGTGTGGAGCGAGCATACTATAGAATTTCCTGTCGCTGAGGTTGAAGTCACTAAACTTCAACGCTACGAGCTTGTCCTGATCGGAACGAACTGTGCACACCCCTTTTGGCAAGTATGCACTAACCATAACATACTTGAATTCTCGAGGCACACTGTCATGGTTTATTTCACCATGTAGAGGGGGTAGCTAAGAAGGAAAAATGCTTGGAATTATTTCAGCATTCTCCAAATTGTCTCTATGTTTAGTACGCTTCTCGTTGACCCGTTGAGATGATCCTGCTCGGGAAGTGGATGAAGAAGCTGCTACTCCTCTTGTCGATGATGCTTGGATTCCAATGGACATTCCTATTTCTGACATGACTCTCTCTGATCAAAATCTGGACCAGGGGGCAAAATTTGCTCAATTTTCAAAGTGCTCGGAATGCGACAAAAATGGTGCCATTGCGTCCGTCTCGTCTTCCTGATTCCGATGGTATATTTACTTTCTCAAACGGAGTCCGTATGTAGAAGATATCGCGATCTGTTCGCCGAGCCAAACAGGCAAAAATTTGATGCTAACTGGGCAGTCCATACATGCTGACTGGACAGAGGCTGTACAACTGACGTGGCGATCGTACGGTGATGTGGCACCTGCTGATGTGGCAGGTGATGTGGCAGATTCTGGTTGGTTGACGGTTGGCGAATTGAGATTTGACATGTATCCTTCGGTGGCGAATGGTGTGAGGACACGTGGCCCAATCCGTGGGCGCCACGTGTCACTCGGTTATTGGCTAATGGGTTGTTCAAAAGTTTGGTAGTCAACCGGATTTGAACCGGTGACCTCTCCTCCACCTTATGCCTTCACCAAGCTCGGTCGACCAATGCGCCATTATATGTTACTTGTTATGTATGTCTATGCATATTAATTTATTTTAGTGCATAGTTTTAAATGGAAAAGGGGCAGGCTGGGGCTTAGCCCCAACCCATGGTTCCATTATACGCATATAACCGTGTTGTATACATTGGTTGACCGTTTGTGCACGGGTTCAAAACACATAGTCGTGGATTTGATGTAAATATATATGGCACATTTATGCCTGTGGGGTATGTGTGTTAAAACCCGGGTTTATTGCATTGTTATTTAAACATTTATGCATGGGGGCTATACCCGTGAAGCCCGTGGTTATATTGGTTCAACATATGACCATGTATATTTTGCGCACGGGGTTTGGGTGTCAACGGTTATATTATATATGACCATACCATTTATTAAATGGCGCGCATTTGGTTATAAACGGAGTGCGGTTACATTGTCGTTGTGCACGGTTGGAATGGTTAGCCCTTTTGTCCATAGTCCGAGGTCGTATGACCCAGGTGACCGAGTGCTAGGCGGTTGGGGGTTGGAGGTGCCCTAACCGTCCTACAGTTTGGACCATTTTTCGGAACCGTTCGGTGCTAGGTTTTAACGCGCGTTTTGGAGCGTGTTCCAGGTTCATGCACACATAGGTGCGTTTTGGCGAACCAGTTTCAGAAAGCTTGAAGGAGGAATAACTTCTTCATCTTTTGGCCGATTGAGGTGTCGTAAAAGCCCATCTAGGGGTTTTTGGACGTGATGGATCCATTGGTACTTTTTTCAAGGCCATTTGAAGACTTCTTCCGCAAGTTTTTCACTGTTGAAGTTTTAGCAAGCTCCAGGGAGCTTGAAGCCCTCATTGATCGAGGACATGGTTTGGTGAGCCTATGTTTGTTTTCTGTGATTGAATAATCATTTTTGGCTAATTAATATGCTATGAACACATTGGGATGGGTTTCAAAGGCTTTTGAGGACTTTTACAGGTTTTTTTGCCAAAGAGAAACTCAAGGAAGCTTATGGCCACATGTAGAAGAGGTCATGCCCGGATGAGCCATTATCCGTTTTCAGAGTTCTATTAGTCATTTTTGGGGTTTTTATGTGTTCTGATCTCAATGGCATAGTCTGTTTTTCCATTGGAGTTGAGAAGCAGATTTTAAAAGAACTTTTGACTAATTAATCCCAGAGAGCCAAGTCCATTGATGGAGGCTCAAGGAGATGTAGCCCGGAGGGGGGTGAACTCCTTTATCATGTTGTTCTTGTTGTGCATTTGATGGTTTATTTGCTGCAAGTTGTGTTGATGTGTTTTAATTTCAAGCACATATTTAACCATTCAAAAGAACATATCCTCATACATAAGCATCTACAAGAAGATACATGAACATTTAAAGGAAGAAGCATAAACTTAACACATAAGTTTATTTTGCATATTTACAACACATGAAGAAAGGTCCTGTAAAGTTTATTTTAATGAAGTAGGGGTGCTTTCATAGCATAAAAAGTCAACCTTCTATTTTTAGATCAGGTGGTATCAGAGCATAGGTTTTTTTTGCTCATGTGTTTGCCAGTGATAGCTTGAGATTTAGCTATTGGTTTTTGTGCAAGTTTTGTGTTGAAGTTTGAAATCTTGCAAAGATGGCAGAAACTTCAAGTATTGATAGTTCTCATACATTTCCATTTTCTAAAGAAGAAATTATACGCATGAAATATTTGATGAAAGAGATGTATGATAATAACATTGCCCTTGAAGAGAAGTTGATGGCCATGAAGCAGGAGAAAGACCATCTTTTGCAAAGGTTGCATGAGATGGAGATTCAACTCCATGAGGCAAAGGAAACCCTTACCACATACATGCATGAACATAAGGTATGCAGTGTTATTTTATCTTCTAATTCCTCTAAAGATGAATGTTTTGGTGGTTTTGAGAGTCACACAAGAGGAATAGGGTCCAAGTTGTTGATTAAAATGTGCTATGAAGGTAAAGGTTTGGGCAAGCATGCACACGGCATTGTTGAGCCTATTGTGGTTGAAGAAAGACCTAAGTATTGTGGTCTTGGTTATGAACAGAAAGATGGAGCATATTCCAAAGTCAAGGAGACAAGGGGAAAAGTTCCAAGCATAAAATTTGTTTCAAGTTCACCTCCTCAGGAAGGATTTAAAGGTGAAAATTCAAGAACTTTTGTTGAAAGTTCGATCCCTTGAGCATGCAAGGCTTGTATTCAGGATGAATGCAAATGTAAGAGTTGTGACGGTGATGAGGACAAGGACACTGTTGATGGTCTTCAAAGGAGAGCTTGTAACTCTTCAGCTTCACCTCCTCACAGAGGCGATAAAGGTGAATGTTCAAGGTATAATTCTGCTTATCATTCAGTTGCATTTGATTATGTTAAGCATGATAAATTTGGAAGAAAGAATCCTTGTACATATTGTGGTTAGTATAACCATCATGTTTCAAAGTGTTGGAAAAGATTAACTGCTTTCAGGAAACTTTCTAAGCAAAGGCAGCGTGAAAGGAGGATGCAAAAGGTTTGCACTCATTGTCAGAAGAAGGGTCATCTTGTTTACCAATGTTGGACGTTGCATCCAACTATTCGTCCACAGCCTCAGAAGCAGTTGGATAAGAAGATTGGCAAGAATGGAAGTGGAGATTCCATCATTGATGTGAGTCAAGATGATTCACAAGAGGACGATGTTCTGCAGAAAAAGTCACCGTTCAGTTGGTTTGGTAAGAAATGGTTGGATTTCTTAAGCAAGTAACGCTTGCATTTTTCTGATTGTAAATGCACTTTTCAGCGTTATGTGTGCATTTATGGGAAGGTCGATATGATGTTTTAAATGAGTCTCGATTGGTGTTGATGATTTTTTGACGACTATGTTGTGTCAATTGTGTTGTTCGACTTGTGTTTAGTCGATGGTGTTTATTGACTTGAAAGTTGATTTTGGGTACATCATAATGCAGGAAAACACCATGTGCTTTGATAAAGTACAAGATGCGACAGTTTGTTTGAAAAACAAAAGATTTTGTTGGCATCATTTTTCAATCTTGTATGATTTGTTTTCAAGATTGATGGTTTTCTTGGCTTGTGACAAGATGTCGCAAGAAGTTTTTGCAGCCATTGGAGAGCTAATTATGTTGACATCAAAGAGTTCGAAGAGGGACTTGATTCTCAGTGGGAAGGTTGGCAGTCTTCCAAGCATAGAGAGAGCAGTGGGTCAGCAGCAACTAGAGAGTAGTGGTTGAAGGACATAGTCAGTTGCAGTGCACGGCATGTCAGAGTATTCAGGTGATTGTCGAAAAGATTTTGATATAACTTGAAATCAGACAGATAAGCTTTTGTGGGTCCAAAAGCCTTTCAGTGGGAAGGTGTGATCAAAATCTGGACCAGGGGGCAAAATTTGCTCAATTTTCAAAGTTCTCGGAATGCGACAAAAATGGTGCCATTGCGTCCATCTCGTCTTCCTGATTCCGGTGGTATATTTACATTCTCAAACGGAGTCCGTATGGAGAATATATCGCGATCTGTTCGCCGAGCCAAACAGGCAAAAATTTAATGTTGACTGGGCAGTCCGTACATGTTGACTGGACAGAGGCCGTATAGCTGACGTGGTGATCATATGGTGATGTGGCACCTGCTGACATGGCAGGTGATGTGGTAGATTCTGGTTTGTTGATGGTCGGCGAATTGAGAGTTGACACGTATCCTTCGGTGGCGAATGGTGTGAGGACACGTGGCCCAATCTGTGGGCACCACGTGTCACTCGGTTATTGGCTAATGGGTTGTTCAAAAGTTTGGTAGTCAACCGGATTCGAACCGGTGACCTCTCCTCCACCTTATGCCTTCACCAAGCTCGGTCGACCAATGCGCCATTATATGTTACTTGTTATGTATGTCTATGCATATTAATTTATTTTAGTGCATAATTTTAAATGGAAAAGGGGCGGGCCGGGGCTTATCCCTGACCCATGGTTCCATTATATGCATATAACCGTGCTGTATACATTGGTTGACCGTTTGTGTGCGGGTTCAAAACACATAGCTGTGGATTTGATGTAAATATATATGGCACATTTATGCGCGCAGGGTATGTGTGTTAAAGCTCGGGTTTATTGCATTGTTATTTAAACATTTATGCGTGGGGGCTATACCCGTGAAGCCCGTGGTTATATTGGTTTAACATATGACCATGTATATTTTGCGCACGGGTTTTGGGTGTCAACGGTTATATTATATATGACCATACCATTTATTAAATGGCGCGTATTTGGTTATAAACGGAGTGCGGTTACATTGCCGTTGTGCACGGTTGGAACGGTTAGCCCTTTTGTCCATAGTCCGAGGTCGTATGACCCAGGTGACCGAGTGCTAGGTGGTTGGGGGCTGGAGGCACCCTAACCGTCCTACAGTTTGGACCATTTTTCGGAACCGTTCGGTGCTAGGTTTTAACGTGCGTTTTGGAGCATGTTCCAGGTTCATGCACACAGAGGTGCATTTTGGCAAACCAGTTTCAGAAAGCTTGAAGGAGGAAAATGGAGGAGGCCTAACTTCTTCATCTTTTGGCCGATTGAGGTGCCGTAAAAGCCCAGCTAGGGGTTTTTGGACGTGATGGATCCATTGGTGCTATTTTCAAGGCCATTTGAAGACTTATTCTGCAAGTTTTTCACCGTTGAAGTTTCAGCAAGCTCCAGGGAGCTTGAAGCCCTCATTGATCGAGGACATGGTTTGGTGAGCCTATGTTTGTTTTCTATGATTGAATAATCATTTTTGGCTAATTGATATGCTATGAACACATTGGGATGGGTTTTAGAGGCTTTTGAGGACTTTTACAGGTGTTTTTTCCAAAGAGAAGATCAGGGAAGCTTATGGCCACATGTAGAAGAGGTCATGCCCGGATGAGCCATTATCCGTTTTCAGAGTTCTATTAGTCATTTTTGGGGTTTTAATGTGTTCTGATCTCAATGGTACAGTATTTTTTTCAATTGGATTTGAGCAGCAGATTGTAAAATAAATTTTGACTAATTAATCCCAGAGAGCCAAGTCCATTGATGGAGGCTCAAGGAGTCCATTGATGGAGGCTCAAGGAGATGTAGCCCGGAGGGGGGTGAACTCATTTATCATGTTGTTCTTGTTGTGCGTTTGATGGTTTATTTTCTGCAAGTTGTGTTGATTTGTTTTCATTTTAGGCACATATTTAACCATTCAAAAGAACATATCCTCATACATAATCATTTACAAGAAGATACATGAACATTTAAAGGAAGAAGCATAAACTTAACACAAGTTTATTTTGCATATTTATAACACATGAAGCAAGGTCCTGTAAAGTTTATTTTAATGAAGTAGGGGTGCTTGCATAGCATAACAAGTCATCCTTCTATTTTCAGATCACTCTCAGTCATTAAATCAAGGAGGACTTATGTGATGGACTCTTTGACTGCGGTGAGCTCGTCGGACATATGCGCACAGAATAAATAATCGGGGTCACAATGATATGTGAGATCGGAAGA
>CBVK0100228582.1:0-24638 GCA_900067695.1 Picea abies
TTTTACCATTTTCAATAACAACTTGTAAACATTACATCATAAACCTGGGTCCACTTAGAAACTGGGTCCACATAACTATCCTAGGTCCACATGTGTCCAGATATAAACCCCAACATCACTTCTTAAATTTATCTCAAACAATTGTTTGGGACTAGTTTTTGGATTAGTCACAAACCCTAACTTCCAACAAGTATAAATATGTACCTATAATGAATCAAGGTCTAAAAATTGAACCCAATATTATTTGATATCTTCTCTGAAATTCCATCAAATTTTTTCTCCTTGATTTGCCATTGAAAAAGAGATATAGAAAAAATGGCAAACCTTCTTGAATTTTGTCCTATTATGGAGAGTGAACTTGTGAAACATGCCACATGCTCAATGTTTGATATCGAATTCTGAAACTCACATACAAAAGACTACCGAATGTACTATTTCCAATGCAATCGGTCTCACAGAATTTGGATCCTCTATAAAGAAGTTATGATTGTTTTACTTGGAACACTTGTTTGAGACTAGTTACAAGACTAGTCAAAAACCTTATCTTCCACAGAGTGTATCTCCAAAAGTACAATGACCTAGAAGTTGGAATTCATATTGCAAGTACCTTGATATGTCTTCTCAATAGCCTCCAAGTTTCACTTTTTGAATTATTATAGAAAAAAAGTTATAGTGAAAATGGGATGATGACCTTTAAAGAACATACCTTAGAACACGTCATCACAAGGCTTCATCTTCCCTTAGAATTTATCTCTTCTTCACTTCATATTCATGTAACATCTCGCTCTTGCACACACCTGATTTGACTTATTCTTTGAGAACACTTGCATGCAATTGATATAGTTCATTATATGATTGACTTTTTCACTTATGGATTATGATGATGTTGTGGATACGATGATAAGTTATTTGATTATATATGTGTCGACAGGTGCTATTGACTGGTTTCTCCTGAGTGTGCATGAATCTAGACAACTTGAGGATGTCGATGGCATCAATGGGCCTCCTTGGACTCTAGATCAATTCAAGGAGTGGATTGTTTGTGGTTTGAGTATTTATGTTATTGCATATGTGATATATGACTGGTATATTATGATGTTGTTGATGAATCACTGACATGTATTGTTGATGGATGCAGGATAACGATTTCTTGCTAATCAGAATCACATTTGGAGTAAGTGGGTCATGCATGACAACCAAATATGTTGAGGGAGAGGTGTGGCAACATCCCTGCCATAACATACTAGCACTCCCGCCATGGCTCGAACTGTAGGTTAACGATTACCTAGTTCGAGAGATCCACGATGCCGTGAGGGCAGACTGAGATAGTCGCTCACAAAGATTATAAGGGGCGTGCAATAAGGCATGGTACTTATTCCTTAGAGGCCCTTAGTCTCCCACAAGGTCTCCTAACGAAGTATTGACTCCAAGGGCGGACGTCTACCAAAATCAATCAAAATGCGAGTGGCACCCTTGGAGCATGTAGCCTGTCTTGAAGGGCACGTCGCATAAATGAAACATGAATAAAGGCGAGTGGCACCCTTGGAGCACATAGTGCATCTTGAAGGGAACCTTGCAGTTCTTAAACACATGTGAGTCAATGAACCTAGGTGCCTAGAAAACAATGTCTTACCTTGACATGGCCAGCCTTAAAATAATTATGTATCAGTAAAAGTTTATTAATTATAACTTTCCCCTTAAAAATTTGCTAACCCTAGCTGAAATTAAAGCCTAGGTCTAAGTAGAATATGAGGAAAAAATTTAATTAAGGAATTAATAAAAGAGGAAAAAATTAAATTTAGAATTAAAGGGGGATTAAATTATCAAAAAATTTAATTGTTGTTTATGTGCAAAACTTGCTAAATTCAAACTTAGACAAAAAGGGGAAATTAATTGCTAAAGGAATGTGGAACATAGAAGAGAATCTAGTCTAGAGAACTTTCCTAAATTGAACTCAACTAAGCTTTAAGAAAGGAGTCAGTCATTAAGGGAATGTGAGGGAATAAAGGGACATCGATGAACATTTTTAGGAATGCTTTTAGATGGGTGAAGGAAATGAAAAATTTAATTTAATTAATTAAATAATTTTCTGGTGCAACTAAGAGATTTGGTGACAAGTGTACGGGGAGAATATTTCCTAATAATTTTTTATTAAAACTAAATTAAGAAATGGAGAGGAGGGGAATGAATCACGACTGGTAGGCGTAAGGTTACGCTGCTGATTTTTTTCTTGACTAATTTTTCTTGTGGGAGTTGGGATGCCCAGCTCGATTAGAGAGTGGTTGCTCGACCTTGCGAGGTGAGCTGGGAGCTAACTTATCTTGGGTTTGGGTGTGGCCCCTTTGTGGTTCGGGGGGCTGAGGGGGAAGAAGAGTACCCCTAGCGTTGGATGTGAGGTATCGGTGAGGTCTCAGCGGTTAGCAAGCAAGAATTGGACGGAGCGCAAGCACAGGACAACGACTTCAGATCATTAGCCTAATTTTACAGTACGCCTTTAAATTTTCAAATGTAATTTAGTTAGAAATTATATATAGATTCATGTTTATTGAAATCGTTGAATATATGTTATGGTGGTCAGATTGCCTCATGTGGATAGCTAGGATTAATCTTGACGGATTGGTTCTCCCTTCTATCTGCATATAGCGCCATAATTTGTGTATATAGCTGCATATTGGTTTTCTTACTCTCCGTGCCTAAGTGGTGGCCTGGCATTTTGCTTGGTTGCGCCATAATTTGTTTGAAGCCCCGTGTTTTCCTTCAAATTTTCATTTGATTTACACTCAGATTAAATGCGCTAAGAACCTTGCACAACCTTCTTTTACTTCGAATTCCATCTCTGCGTTCATTTTATTTCTTTTTTATTCACTCAGCATGTAATTTGCCCAGCAAGCGAATGACACCTCTGATTTTCTGCGTTGTTTGGCCATTGCCTCAGAATCTGAATTATCTACATTGAAGACATTGAAGGTTTTTTTTGGTTGGAGGGAAGGAAAAACTGCAAGAGATCCATAGGGAATTGGGAGCTCATTCGGGCGGTATTAGCTCTGGCGAAACCCACGAGTCTTAAAACATGTCCATCTGAGGTTATCCTTTGTTCCTATTGTCAGGCTTCGGTATTAAGATATTTCTCAATCAGAGGTTTTTTCATTCTTTGCAAAGAGACAATCCTCCACCCAGTGAATTTCCGTTTCCACAAAACCCTTTTCCTCTAAATGTTAATTAGATCACATTCACAGAGACAAATGTGGTATGAAGGAAAATTCAAAATCTTTCCTACCACTGAGTTCATAACTTCATTCCTCAATATACAATATTCAAGATCTGTATGATTTTTTCATCTGCTACGACATTAGTTGCGATTACACTCTTCCTATACATTTATCCCTTGTTGTTGGTGTTGTGATTCGATTATCATCCCTGCGCTTATTTTGTTCTCCATTTTTGTGGATGGGATCCCATCATACAACTATCTAGATGGGATCCCATTTGTGTGGATGGGATCCCTGAACAATCCACAAATAGATTATAAGTGGAGTGGTACTACCTGGAACAATCATGAGCGCTATGCATTCGATGTCTGAGAACAAACAGATTATAAGTGGAGCGATACTACCTGAACAATCATGTCCCTCAACTATTAGACATAAGTAGTGAAAAAGGGATCCCGTTGTCTTAAAGTGAAGACCAAGGTGGAGATTGCACCCTACAATGGACAGAGATAGAAGTCAGAAGTAGGAATGATGATGCATGGTATCCCACGGATAGTCAGGAGCATTCAAGGCTTCTAGAATATCTTCATCTGAGTTCAAATTATGGCTACTAGAGCCAAGGGTGTCAGATTCGACCGTTGAGGTGGTTGAAGAGGAAACAAAAAGATATTGGCGAAACCCATGATCCCACGGATAGTCAGGAGCATTCAAGGCTTCTAGAATATCTTCATCTGAGTTCAAATTATGACTACTAGAGCCAAGGGTGTCAGATTCGACCGTTGAGGTGGTTGAAGAGGAAACAAAAAGATATTGGCGAAACCCATGAGAAGGATATTGATGGTTCAGTCTTATCCTCGGAACATAGCCTTTTTCATAAGAGGAAGTTATTCAAAATTATGATGACGACTTTCACAAAATTATGAGTCTTCAAAGCTGACGAGTGGTTCGTTTTATGAACAGGATGTAAACCGTTTGAATTAATTCTGTAATGAAAATATTTATTGAATTGAAATCTTTGGATTTTTTATCATTCAGGCATATTTTTCAAATTTTTGATGAAAGCTTTGTTGAGAGATTGTTTATAAACAATATGATAGCGTTATTTTCTGACAAACCAATGTTTCCATTCAAAAAAAAAAAAAAACTGGAATGACAACGTTATCTCTGATAGACCAACATTCCGTTCTTTAAAAAAAATAAAAATCTTGGTGACAACATATCTCCTGACATTCCAAACATTCCCATTCTTTAAAAAATAAAAAATGGAGTGACAATGTTATTTTCTGACAGACCATCATTCGGTTCTTTAAAAAAAATAAAATCTTGGTGACTGCACAGTTTTAATCAAATTTTGTGGCAGCAGTTTCTCCTGTCAGGCCCGAACTCGATTTTCTACTTGTTAACCTTCTAATTGACAATGATAATGACAATTGAATAAGTGTTACTTTTATTAAAATTTGCTTGAGATGTCTAATATTTATTGAATTAATGAACATATTTTTCGCTACCTTATTGTAAACTTAATTAAACACCTTAGGGGTCTAGGATTCCATAAGGTTCATAGCCTCTAAATATCCAATGATGTTGTTCATTGATTCTTTTACTATCATTTCTCTTATAATGATTAAATAATCATTATTAGTTTATTGATGTCTAATTTAACATGTTCATCCGAAATGGGTATAGATGACGAATGATGACCTTGTGGGAAGGGTTCTAAGGTTGGTTAAGTGTCTACTTCACCATGATGTTAGAATGCATTCGTTCATGGATTCCATATAATAATTGATAGTTTAGATTGTTAGACTTCTTGCACCTCTGGAATTCGCGTCATAATAGATAGTTTAGATTGTTAGACTTCTTGAGCATTTGAATTTGTAATAATGATGGTCTTAGGCTTTAGTATTTTAGCGCATAAAAAATTATATTATGATGAATGGCCAATTAAATAAAATAACTGTTGTGTGCACTGATTTTAGTATGACATATGTCATGTATTTATCAGACCTCTTGCGCACCACGATAATTGAAGTGTGGAGTGTTGCTAAGTCATAGGACTGCTCACGTTATGAAATTTGTCTAGATGATGATTTAGAATCTATGTCTTGCACCCTTAATTGTAAATATTGATGGATTAATAACAAGTTTTCCTTTGCTACCTCAAATATCCATGTTGCTGGATTGAATTAAAATTTGGTAATTACCTTGCACCTGGATTAAATGTGATGTATGGATGATGGTGGTTTAGTTTACTATTTGCGCCTTAAAAATAATTTGATTATGCTTTCGATTACTTGCGCACAATGTGACTATGGGGATGCAAGAATTTGTAAGTGCTTAGATTAACTGCTCTCCTTGTAATGACGTTGACTTATTCCAATTCAATACCTGGATCGCACGCGCATCTTAGATGTTAATGACAACTTGTGATAGAATTTATTGATTGACTTCTTTGCACATTGAACATAATCGATGATTTACTAGCGCCATGGATATTACTGTGATTAGTATTGGGATATTGGCATGCATTGTTAATGATGGTGCATGTTTTAATTTAGCAAATAAGATTAAATGCACACTTGAATTTTGTATTGTATAATGTTTAGATCTTACTCTTCTTGCATGCTTTGAAAAATTATTGTAACAATGATGGTTTAGATGTATTAATTCTCGCACGCATTGGAACAATTGTCGATTTGGGTTGACTTTGTTGCACCTTAATTTTATGTTGTGCAAGACTTATTAGTAACTAGTTTTATCTCACACTTCATTTAAGTTGGCTTGGGAAAGTGTGGAATTATTTACTCTAGCGCGCAGGGATTAATTGAATATTAATACATGTGATTGATGGGGTGATGGTGTCACTCTTATTATGATGTTTTATTTTCCAAATGCCGCACTAAAAGAAAAACAAATTGACTTGTTGTACGTCGCTTGTTGTCGTAACAACAGGGTTGTTACATACGGTATCAGAGCGGGTTCAACCCTTCGACTATGGATAGTCACGCCTTCCACTAAATTATACACTTGAATTATTAAATTAGCGCTAATTAAAAATTTAACCTGTCAATGAGTTACTCATGGTTAGAGGATGCTACAAAGGTCCACGACGTGGTGCCAGGGGAGAAGGGACGACTCATCTACTAGCAGCCACGTCAGAGGGATCCAACCCCTAAGGAGAAGAACAAGTCTTGAGAATGAGAAGATTTCCGCGCAAGATGCATTGGGTCTGACAAGGTCCTTCGAGGTAATGTCAGATACTTTGACTAACAGTCTGTACTAAGATAAGGCCAAGGTGCCCATATCCTTGAGGGTCCACAACGCGCCCCAACCAGTACTGGTAGCATTCTTATGGAACTCTAGAATTTTAATTTCTAGCATTTACGAGTGCCACGGACGACTCAACCTTCGAGGCATGTCTGGAGAACAAGGTGATGTGTTTTGCACTTCGCGGTTACGACCTCCACCACAAAGGTCCGCATGGCAGTCTTCGGCTAACGGGGAGCGCTCTTCTAAGGTGGAAGATGCTCTTACCTCAACTAAACATGGTAATCGAAGCCATTTCATGGGAACGGTTTTGGGAGAAGTAATTGTCAAAAGAATTCATTGAGCGCCATCTCAATGAGTTACACGCCTTACGACAAGGTGGTCGTATAGTGCCAGATTATGAGACCATATTTATGGAGCTACTTTGGTATGCCCTGCATCTTAATGGGGAGAAGCTGGAGGTCAACAAGTTCAAGTTCGGCCTTAACTTCAGCTGCGTGCGAAGGTGAGGATCTAAATGCCTCGGACGTTGCATGAAGCAGTCCCATAGGCCTCATCGTTGAGAAGGAATTGACTGTGGGAGTCCAGGCAGGAATCTTGCAAGACCATCTGGACTAACTACATTTGGTGCATGGCAACATCAGACGCCAACCAGACAAGACATCTCGATATCAATATACATCTCTAGAACCCTTGTTCAAGAGACCATGACTATGGGTTCCTCAACAAAGAACCCCTACAAGGGACCACCACTTCAACAACAACAACTATAGGGTCTGTTTAGCAGAATAGACCTGGAATTTTAGGCTATAGGGCCAGCAACTACTACTTCGAGGACCCGGAGTACTAGACCAAACAACAGATGCTAGCATGTGGAGAGCCACATCACCAACGCGATTGTCCGGTTAAGAGGGCCAAAGCGGCCAGATCTACAGGACCCACTATAGTTGGAGATTTGGGCAAGTCCCACAGGATTTACACAACAATGAATAATCGCCAGGTCGAGTACCAGACCACTATGCTTGAGATGTTAGGCACTTTCTCCAACCAAACTTTTTATTTTGGATAGAACTAGGTACTACAGAGAGCATGCGCAAGGATGCATGTTATATGCATTTTTAGCATTGAACATTAAGGGTGTGGCAGAAGGATTAGATAACCTTCTGGTAGTATGAGAATCGCAGATGTGATTCCCAGAAGTATTACCAGGTGTGTCACCTGAAGCTAAGATAAAATTTTCCATCGACTTAATATGGAACTAAACCGATAACGAGAACGCCTCATTAGGCGTCGACCTATGTGTTACAAGAGTTGAGATGCAACCGAGGGAGTGTTGGACCTAGGACTTACGTCCAAGTGTGTCACCATGGGATGTGCCTATTATTCTCATATAGAAGAAGGATGGGTCGTGGAAGAATCTTTGTTGACTACCATCTTTGAGCAAGGCAACTTTCAGGAACCTGTCTTTGTTGCCAAGTATAGACACTTTGCTTGATTAAAGGAAAGGCGCGACAATGTATCCAAGATTGATTGGAGATCAGGTTATCACCAGTTACGAATTAGAAAGGACTATATTCCTAAGACCGCTTTCAAAATGTGGTTTGGACACTACGAGTTACTGTTCTGACTGACAAACTCCCTAGGGGTATTCATGAGCTTGATGAACGGGGTGTTCCTTGAACACTTGGACAAGTTTGTTCAAGTAATCATTGACGATGTTTGGATATAATCTCGAACGAGGGAACCATGATGAACATTTTCTCCTACTACTATAGTGTCTATGAGAGAATTTTTTTTTTTTTTGGGAAACTGTTGAAATGCTCTTTTTGGGCATCTCATCTCTGGTGAAGGTATCGTTGTGGATCGAACGAAGGTAGAGGATATCTTGGAATGAACTGTGCTGACGAATGTCATATAAGTGCATAGCTTCATGTGTTTAGAGGGATATTATCGATAGTTCATCGAGGGTTTCTCGAAGTTAGCAAATCCGATTACGAAATTGCAAAAGAAAAATGAGAAGTTTGTATGGACCAAGAAATGCGTGGAAGTATTTCGAAGGCTCAAGGAGCTGTTGGTGACAATGTCGATACTAAGGATCCCTGACATGGACGAAGACTTATTGATATGCACAGATGCATCCAAGGAAGGATTAGGCAGAGTCTTGATGCTAGATAGTCAAATGATCGTTTACATCTCGAGAAGCTAAGGAATCATGAGGATAACTACGCGACGCACAACTTGGAGTTATTAAGCATTGTGTTTTCCTAGAGAGTGTGGGGACACTACTTGATTGGATGAAATTTTGAACAAAACAAAATGGACCATTGTGGCTCGCAACACCTTTTTACACAAAGTGGCTTGAACACACAACAAGGGCGTTGGTCTAAACTGCTTAGCGAGTACGATTTTGAGATTACCTACATAAAAGGAAATGTGAATAAATTTGTGGATGTGTTGAGTCAGAGACCACACATGTTGTTGGTGGTTCCTCTTCAAATGAATCTTCATGAAATGATTCTAACTATAGTGCGACGATGACTGGTATACGAGATTATGGAACTCTATTGGACAAGACACCACATTGGTAAATTGAGGGAGATACTATGGACAACGATGGATCATTTAGATATAGTACCAGATTTACTTATAGCCCAACGACGATTTGAGAAATTGAATCTTATACGAAGCTCATAGACCAGTGTACATGGCTCATCCATGAGTCAAGAAGATGAGGATAGACCTTAAGCCATTATTCTTTTGGAAGGAATGAAGGAGGACATAGTCAACTACGTGGCAAGATGTATAGAATGTCAGCAAGTGAAGGATGGAAATAAACATCCATAAGGATTACTACAACCACACACTATTTCAGAATCGAAATGGGAGGTCATTTCGATGGATTTCATTGTTGGATTTCCGCTTACAGAAAGAAGACACGACTCAATTTTCGTCGTAGTTGACACTCTAATGAAGACTGTTCATTTTATCTTGTGCATACGCCATATTAGGAACCTGACATAGATAGAGTCTTTCTCAATGAGATTGTGAGGTTGCATGGAGTACCAAAAGATTCATATCCAATAAGGGAATCAGGGTTTGCAAGATAATTTTGGATGATTTTCCCAAGAGGGCTTGGGAACACCACTGAACTTTAGTACAACATGTCCCTGAGATAGACATGTTGATCGAAGGAACGAACCAAAATTTGGATGGTTGAGTTGCGTATGTGTGTGTTGGACCAAAAGAAATGTTGGGAATAGTTTTTGTCATTGGCCGAGTTTGCATGCAACAACAACCATCAAGGTACCATTAAGATGGCACTATTGAGTTTCTCTACGGGCGACCGCATTGGATGCCTTTGAGCTGAGATAGACTCGAGGTAGGGGGTCCTTGTAGGAACATAAGAGATCTAAGGAATGGAAGAACATGTAAAAACGATAAGAAAAAGGGTTGGAATAAATGCAAGATCGACATAATGGTTTTGTCGATGTGCATCACGTGACCATTTGTGAAGGGCCTAACGGCTAGGCATGCCTCATTATTTGAGGTGTATGCATGTTTTTTTATCTTGTATCTATGTGCGACTTTAGGTCAGTGATCCTACGGTTATGATTGACATGAGTTCTAGGTAAATTTTGGGTGAGGGTGTCCTCACGGTGGAGCCAATCTGCATTCTGTACCATCGCATTCGACAGCTATGACGTCGAACTGTTGATCAGGTCAAGGACCAGTGGGACAATTATATTCCACACTCAGCTACCCGTGAGGAAGCATAGATGATATGTGTCTTCAGTTTCCATTTTTTGTTTAATGGACAGACCTTTAGATATTGTTAGATACTTTATTTATGTATTTATATACTATGAAACTTCGGGACGAAGTTTAAAGAAAGAGGGGGTGTATGTAACATCCTTCTCTTGCACACACCTGATTTGACTTATTCTTTGAGGACACTTTCATGCAAATGATCCGGTTCATTATATGATTGACTGTTTCACTTATGGATTATGATGATGTTGTGGATATGATGATACGCTATTTGATTATATATGTTTCGATAGGTGCTATTGACTGGTTTCTTCTGAGTGTGCGGGACTCTGGACAACTCGAGGATGTCGATGGCATCAATGAGTGTTATGAGGAAAATCTCTCTATGGCAAGGGGTAAACCACAATAGACAAAAATTACTAGAGAAATCAAATCTATTCTCAAGTATGATATATAAACAAATATGCTAGCAAGACAAGATAAAAGGCCTACCTCGTCCAAACATTCGATGGAGTCCACCATTGAGCACTTGACCCAAAGTGATATACTTGCAACTAGTCCTCAACAACCAAGAAAACAAGCATATGGTGATAATATATGATGTTAGCACATTCAATAGAATAATCCATTAACATTCATAACAAATACACCCATGGAATAATAATTCAAATATTTTCAAGATATCAATTGAACGAGAAAAGAGTATTTCTATTAAGATATGATCAACATAAGTGAATAAGTTACGAAATTCCATGTCATAACGGTTCATAATCGAGAAACTAAGTTCCTTCCAGCTGGGCCTCCACCACCTCAATCCTCCACCAAAGTAAGCTCATGTAAGAGAGACAATGGAGTTCTCACTCAATAAGGGAAGATCTTGGGGGTTGAACAGTGTGTTCATACTTAAAGGACAAAGGGATGCAAACTCAATGTGAAGTGAATAATTCCTCCAGAGTAAATTTTCTCTCAAAGTTGAATTCCTTCTCCTCTTTTCCAGAGCCCAGAATTGGCCCATTTATAGCCTTCAAGTGGAACTAAAGGGCCGAGTCAAAACGTTTCTAGTATACAAAAGGCCAAGGATCATTGATCTCCTGTCATGACATGGAAACCCGACACCATTTTTCATTTTTGGGCACAAATCCCAATGTACATAGGCTGTAGTGGTGCAACTTGCGTATACGCATGCTGTAGAGTAGGCAAGGTGTGTATATGTGGAAAACATGTATTTTTAGCTCTGGGATTTGTAAAAATGGATGACAAGTATGCATAGGGAAATGGGAAAAAGGTCCTCTGTGAAATATTGCATAGGGTGAGGAAAATCTTGATATAAAAGATGCCCCCTAATGTGTGAGATCAGAGGAGTATTTGCGATGGGAGAAATACATTATAAAAATCCAAAAGTGGAGTGATGGGGAACCAGCTGGAAGAACTAGTTTCTCATTACAATTTGTACTGACTTTGCATACATGGTTTCCAATTTGAATTACACTACAGATCCATGTGAAAATATACCAAACAACTGTCTATGGCCATGAATAGGCAAGTACAAATGCGGTTACATGCCAAAGATGTCATAGTCATGAGAAAATCCCAGTAGAACTAGTCTCAAAATCAATCTAAAGATATCTGTATATAATGGAGTACAATCTGATCTCCCATGATCACTGAAGTTACACAGATATTGGTTCAATGAAAAGGAAGCAACATCTCAGGAAATTTGTGGCCACATACCGATGTTTTCAAGTCTTCTACACAATCCACCAAAGGTGCAAGTCTACATCATGTGAATAAAGGAGTTGAGGTCAAACACAATGAGACATCATTTGATTACTGGTCATTGAGGTATACCATTAACAAATGCAAGACAACCTACCAATGATAAAAGTAGGTATCAAGGCACCAAGTACATTCTTACAAGTGTGAATAAAAGAGTCGGGGTCGAACACTTGAAGAATCCATTGATCAGGAGACATTGATGTATTCCTAGCTGTCGATGGCGAGAGAACCTGCCACTAGTGACTGCAAGCCTCAAGGTACTCATAGGACTCTAGGTCTCATTTCCATAATAGATGAGCGGAAGTTGATGGAATGAGACCTGTTGAAAGGAGATCATTAATGCATTTCTCATCATTCATCACGAGGTACAAAGAAGTATCTTCATGATTTGGAGGAAATCGAATGAAGAACATGTTCACGAACCAACAATCATGTGCATCTTTCGCGTGTGCCAAGTGCAAGAGGTACATGAAAAAGACCCTATGAATAGCAGCCAATGAGGAAAATTGCTGACAAGGCCGAGGAAACCACCAATAAGGCTAATGGAATCTAAGAAACTATATGAATCCCAATGTGTGAATAGATGGCTTGCCGTCGAACACAAGGGAAACCACCTATTCAACAACCAATGATGAAATGTCGACTGTTGGGTTCAAGGTTACCTACCAATGGTGAAATTAGGACCAGGGTGCATAATAGGACTACAAAATCATGTGATTTTGAGACAAACTAAGGGTATGGTCGACATGCAAAGTCAAGAGTTATGAGGAATGGCTGACACAGGTTGATAGACATCCTTTGAACAAGATCATGAGACATATGGAAGACTCTGGTAGCATATACTCAATGATGAAACTGTGAGATGGAGGAGGCTTCAATCAAGTTCTCGATAGGGACTGGAAGAGTAACCAGTCGAGGAAGAAAACTCTCTGTAACGAGCTCAACTTTTTAAGGCCATGCTAAACCCAAAATTATGATGACAAGTAGACTCAATAACTTTGTGCTCTCTTCAAATGTGTCATGATTGCTGCTAGCATAAGATAATACTCCATTCCACCCATTTTTTTTTGTTTTTTCATAGACAAATGAATGCTATGATAATGAGGAGGAAACGAGTGTTGCAAGTAAGAAAAACTATTTCCAACAATGGAACATACATATGCTCAATGCAAGGAGGTGCATGTGGGAGATGGACACTCGGGGGAATGTTCCCTCCTGGGTATAGGGTGTCAAGTTGCAAAGGATATAAATGAGCATCTGCTTGGTTGAGGATGAAAAACTGATGAGGCAAATATTTTATAATGCAAAGCGAGAATCGACTATAGGCTCAATATTGCAAGCAAGGGCATGAGATGCAATCACAACTTAAAGAAAAAAAATGTCCCTTTTCATTATATTAGTCTACTTGGTTTGAAAAAAGGATAAACTTGTACCAAATAGACATCCTTTCAAATCCAATTTATGAGTGTGAAAGAGACAAGGTCACTCGATAATCTTTTCTCTTTTTGAAAATGAGTCGGAAAAGCGCTTAAATCAAACTCAGTCGGGAGTCCTCTAGGTATAGGTCAACATGTTTATGAAATGAGAAATGAGGCTCAACATAAAATCATGTATTAGCTATAAGGGACTCCCGGTCCTATGTAAAAATTTCTGCATGGGCACCAAATGGAGCATAGGATCTAACTAGGGTACCCATGTTTGGTAAGTCTCTACCATTTGATAACAATAGGTCTCGTAGCAGATATAAGGTTTTGTGTCGCTAGCAAATGGGTTTGTACCTAAGGCATATCAATGACAGTTATAGGACAATATGAATGTGCATGGTGGACTGGATAACTATCCTATATTCTGGGTAGCAAAAATACCTACCTGTAGTTACGAACGATCAACATAACGCTAAAAACCGCAAGAATCCCTTGCGAAAACTAAAAAAACCAACTCAATCCATTGTTGTATTAGTCTGTTATGCGAACAAAGGATTCGAAACTATAGAAGCTGGGTAATAATTGCAATAAATAGTAATAAAAACCAAATTTTACTGTCATTTTGACTTTTTACCCAAATAGTGAAAATTGGACCAAATTACCTCCGATCTTCAACTGGTGATTGCGGGAGCATCGAGTGATGGAATCAGAGACCATCTGGACCAGGTAATTCCTCTTCCCCTCCTCTTCCTTTCTAGTGGATTACAGTCTTTATTTAGGTTTCAAAAATCGAGTTAATTAAGGCACAAATTAGGTATTTCAGTGTACACGGGCTACCACTCATTGTGTCGCATAGACATGAGGTTATATGTGACTATCTAAAATACAAGATGTGTGTACTCAACCCTATACGTGACTATGAATGCTACAACCTGTGTACAATTTCATAAACAAGGTTTTTGATTGTTGCTAACTCAAAAATTGATGTTTCTCTGGAAGGATGGTGCTAGGATGGAGGGAAAGGGAACATGAGGAGGTATATGTTGCTGTGGAAAGAAATCTGGGGGCCCAAATGGCCTTGAAAATATGCGAGTTGTACAAATTCCTGACACTCAAAGGGATGAGGGCCCAAGTGAGGTTGCTAGATTTGCTTTTGGATTACTGGGATCCAGACAGTGAGAGGTTCAATCTTGATGGGAAACCATTGAGGATTGAAGTCGACGATATATATTTCTTGACTGGGATGTCGCGTCGGGGTAAGGTAGTGAACCTCAAAGCCCAGGGAGCTGGGAGTGATATGAAAATAGAGGAGTACATAGATGCTCATTGTATAGCAAGGACCGAGAAGGTCGGGAGTCAACTCCCCATTCGAGCGATAAATAATCTCAACCTCAAGATTGTTGTCCTTGTTTTGACTAGGATCACAGGATCGACGTTGTTGCAACAGGCATCGAGGCCGCTCATGTTCTATTTTGTAGAGTGTTTGAGACACACGATGTACGATTGGTGTACCTCACGACTGGCTAATATGAAGAGCCAGTAGACATAGTTTAAACAGGGAGACAAAAGGAACTTCGGGTTTGCCTCAATCTTGTGTAGCTTTTTCTTCGAGCAAGTTCCAGGTTTGGGACCTAGAGTCGAGATCATTCCTTGAGGACCTCATGATCTAGCCATGGCATGGTGGATCGAGGTAATGAGACGTCAGGGGGGAGGTAGGGTGCCCACACCCTACAACGATGATTTCTTTTATTGGTGGATTCGACAGGTCATTGCTCTAGATGACTAACCCTATGTAGGGATCAACTTCAGAGGGGACCCTGACATGCCACTGCCACCAAGGACTGCCTACGGGGACATAGGTATGTCTATGTTTTTAAATATTTCATTTTTTTGTATTTTTGTATAGTAAAACAAAAATATTTTTGGATGATGCTTAATTAATAACTAGACACTTGTGTGATGCAGATGTAGGTATGTGACGACTAGACAGGCTTCCATGACATCGTCGAAGGAACCGGGGAGATGGGGCGACAGGAGGAGAAGTAGAGAGAGTCCTTCAAAATGTGCAGGCCAACCTGTTTCGTTTGACACATAGGATTCTGATGGTTCAGGTAGAGGATTTGTCGAAGGCCATGTAGCGGCAAGTGGTTGGAGTGCCCAGAGCTTAGGTGTAACTCTTTCGACATCTCGTAAATGTCGTAGTTTGTTATCATGACACATATCTAGTGCCATAGGCTTATATGTCATGGATTTTGTATTATCGGTTGTATATGTGTATTGAGGGTGTTGGCCCCAATTTTGTACTATAAACAACATATTTTTTGAAATATATATAAAAAAGGGATCTTCAACGTTACCTATATTACAATGTTTACATTGATGAGATGGATTTCTTTGATTTACTTATGTGACAAATTCCAATCTAAAATGAAATTAGCATAAGCATTGGATACATGATTAGAACTCCCAGGGATGTGATGATAAGTAATAAAATCAAACTGTCGCTCTAAAATATGTACCTGTAGAAATCGTAGAAGTAAAGTAGGATTGCACACACAGTAACTGTCATTCAATGGACATACTACTAACTAGGAATCAAGGCAAACTTCTAAATATCGAATACCATGTGAAATAACATCTCGCAAAAGTTATATAATGACGCTATATGCGACCACTTTATTTGTGGATGGCCCTAGGCATACACCACCTGAAGACACCAGTAGACCCTCGGGTGAGTAAACCACCCAAGTGGTGGAAGCCAAGTTTCGTGTATGACAATTGGCACTGTTTGTGAATCCTAAGTAGACTGAAGACTCTGTTGACATCTGACAACCAAGGGAAAACTCGATAAGCAAGATGAAGACAAAAAATAAAGGGAAAATATATATACATTAAATTACTTAGTAGACAAAGAGTTATGCCCAATATTGGGGCTCAAGAATAATACCTTTTCAAGTAGAGCTCATTCCTGGGCTCGACCAACATGTTCTCTTCATAATATTCTAACTCATAGGCTCCTTTGACATGTCTTACAATGTAGGGACTGTGCCACATGGGTTTGAACTTGCCTACCGCTAGTGGTTCTTTGGCTTGATCATATAAAAGGACCAAGTCACACTCAACGTACAACTGAGGACAAAAAAACTTATCATACTAGACCTTGAAATGTCTTTTATTCGCCTCGATAGCCGTAGATGCATCTCGACACTACTCGTCAAGATTCTCTAGGTGTACAAGGTGCCGCTCGAGATCAGAAGTGTCAGGGAGGAGCACGACTCCCAACTTAAGAGAAGGGATTTCACATTCAATAGGTAATATTGAATCCACACCGTGCACTAACTGGAAAGGAGAAAATTCGGTGGAAGTCTTGACCGAGGCTTAGTATGCCCAGAGTGTTGGATATAGCATAATATGCCAATCAGATTTGCTCTGGCTGACAGTTTTATGCAAAATGGTCTTGAGAGACTTATTGAAGGCCTCTACCTATCCATTTTTTTGGGGGTAGTAAAGGGAAGAATGACCATGCTTAAACCCCAACTTGGATGCTAACTCTTCCATCATTTCATTCTGAAAGTGACTATCATGATCTGTGACAATCTCACTCGGGATACCAAACTTGGTAATAATTTGATTGAATATGAAAAAGGTTGCAGTCTTCTCGTCCGATTTAACTATAGGCATGGCCTCGTCCCACTTAGTAAAGTAGTCTACGACCATGATAATGTGTTGATTCCCCCCAGCCGAAGTTGGGTTTCAATCCATTAAGTCCACCCTCCACTTGGTGAAGGGACCCACGCTAATGACTGGGTGAAGAGGGGTTGGATGCAAGGACATTCTCCAAGTGAACACCTAGAAGGGGTGACACTTCTTAACCACTTCAATGCAATCTTTAAAGATACATGGCCAGAAATAACCGACTCGCAAAATTTTATGGGCTTTCGCAAGCCCGAATGGATAACCACCATAAGCCCCATTGTGGCAATCTTTTAGAATTGACTCAGCTTCTTCGTGAGTTAAACAACGACACAATATATTGTCTATTCCTCGATGATATAAAGTGTCGTCGATGATGATGTAATTCTTAGCTAGGTATCATATACATCGTCGATCATCTCGTGAGAGATGCTGAGTGAAATTCAAAGTTTGAAGATAGAGAACAATGTCTCCATACTAGGGGTCAGACGATGAGACAAGAAAAATGTGTTCTTATGCAAATGAATAAACATGGATAACATCCTTGTTCAATCATGGAAAGTCATATATTAACTCTACAAATACTAGTGATTTCTTGGATTTCGTAGAAGCAAAATCGAGATCAAATTCTTGTAAAATGACAATCCATTTATTATATTTTCCCCTTATGATATGCCTGGTAAGGACGTATTGAAATGGATTGACATCAGCAACCACAATGGTCTTGAAAATCAATATATAATGGCATAATCATTGGATTGCATGAATGAAATCCAAAGCTAGCTTCTCGACGTGAGAATAATTGATCTCAGGATCGACTAAGTTTCGACTAAGATAGTAGATGACGTTCTCATGGAGCTGATCATCCTCCTAAACCAAAACCATACCAATCATCTCCTTGGATGCGGTGACATAAAGAAAGTAATCCCTATTGTTAGAAAAATAGGACCGTGGAGCAATAAAATAAAACAAATGCGGAAACAAAACACAGAAGATACACAATACAAGAGAGACATGGATTTATGTGGTTCACCTAGTGTGGGCTACATCCACTAGAGAAATTGCCAGGTCCTTCCTTTATTATTATCTAGAAAATGAAGGGATACAACCTATAGAAAAACCCGTTGTAACTTCCTCTTCTTTTTCTCACAGTCTCCTCTCTCATAATACAATATTCGCCATCAATCATAGCCGCAATACATTTCCCTCATAAAAGAGGGTTGCCTTCTAGGGAAAAAAACCCTAACATAATCTCTACTGTTAGATCTATGACCTTATAATGAACAGTCCAGATTTACAATGAAATTACAATATACATTTGCAAGGCAATTTTTCCTTCGGGGGCTTCACCCCCGAACCCCCGCTGGGGGCCCTCTTGCCCCCAGAGCCCCCGGACCTCATAGAGGGGGTAGCCCCCCTCTACACTCCCCCACGTGGAAGAGTGTACATACTTCTAGGGTGTAAATACTTCATGGTGCATAAACATGGCTGAAAGAAAGGACCTCTGAATCAGGAAGATAATCAGGCTCCACAACCAACACCTACTGTAGTCAGGAGACTTCAGCAGAGGGGTCGATACCAAGGCTTTCCTCAAAGCATCGAAGGACTCTTGGGCTCACTCATCCCAGATAAAAGGGGTGTCCTTCTTCGAAAGATGCATGAAACCCTTAGTAATATTGGCATAGTTTACTATAAACTGACGTAAAAATTTACCTTTCCTATGTAAAACTTGAAGTTGTCGAATAGTGACGAGGGAGGCAACTGAAGTATTGCCTCAAAAGAATGGTGAGGGTGAAAGGAATGACCGTCAAAAGAAGTCAACATGGTCATCGATTGAGAAAGAGTCAAAGATCTGAGATATTTCCAACAGATCAGGGACATCACACATGTAGCAATGCCTTTATAATAACTGCATGTTTGATGGTATACTTCGAGTAACCCACGTGGATTTGGAATGCCACATGGTAAAGCAAGTGAGGCTTCACATCTGTGACGTAAAACTTGATAATGTTCGAGCCACTAGAATCTAGAGCTCCTAACGTAGATAGAAAGGAATTCCTCTATGAAGGATATGTCTGGAGTACCTCCAGAGCCGACATTGCACAAGGGGTTTGACCTAGGTCCTCGACAATAGAGTAATTATGGGTGGCTCTAGCATTTGGATTGTGGGTAGAGCACTTGAGTACTCCTTTTAGAATACGAGACAATGGCTCTAGTTTTTCAATCTTCAAAGGTTTCTTTGGAGGAGGAGGAGGAGGAGGAGATTCTAGACCAGGTATATCCTGTGAGGAACTATAATTGTGAGATTGGGTGGCTACATTAACTTGAGAATTGACCATATTGATACACAAACGGTCACCGTCTTATGGCAGTGGGTTTTGACTCCCACCATACACATTTTTTACATTTGAGGAGCTTGAGGCCAAGTGTTGGTTATGTGGGAAATGATTCATCAGCATGATGAGAAGTAGAGATAATATCCTCGTAGATTCCGCAAGTTTGGGGCATAAATGAGTAAGGTGGCCATATTTACAAATCTTATAGGGAAATTTCACCTTACGCCTTTCTCTCTTTCCCTCACCAGCGTTATTATTCATCTTCTCATTGTTACCATTATCATTGGGTTTATTATTATTTTTCCCACCCTTACGATTATTATTACGTACTTTCTTTTTATTCCCACCTGGTTGCTAGTTACCATTTGGGTCGGTCGGCGATTGCACGGAATGCACATCCGCCGACTTAGTGGGATTGGAAGACATAGACGAAGTTGTCCCTTTAGAAGACTGGTTTAGAGACAACTATTTCAAATGGATTGTCACCGAGTCAATGGATTTCACATTGGTAGAGCCTACAATGCCATCAACATGAGGTCTGGGCTATTGTCTAGGGTTATAGTTTGACCCCAGTGCATCAGGAATAATCTGGTATAACATCCCAGACTGAGCGTATATAATATCTAATCGTTGGACTTTGAAGACTGCTTCTTCCTCAGATGTAACCCTAGATGTAGCAACATCCTTTGAAATAGGAGGCTATAAGGACTCAAGGAACCACTCTAACAGGAAATCCGAGGGTATGGAAGTCTTGATCAACCTCTTCCATCTATGCCACTCCTAGATGTGATTTGAGATATGAGTGGTTGTGTCATGGCGTAAGGTCGACATAAGTTCTAAGCCAACATCGTAATGAACCAACAATTGGAAGTGGTTAAGGAAGACTAGCACCATCTGACTAAAGGTCGTGTATGCCCCCTTAGGTAGCTTGATATACCATTTTGTGGAAACCCCAATGAGGGCGCATTGAAATAATCTTAACCGAATGGAATCGTCATTAAGGGAATTCGAAGAGAACCATAAGTGAAAGGTGGTGACGTGATTGTCAGGATCCTCGCCATTCTTACCTTCGGATTTCAGAATGTCCGAAGGAAGCTTCATGGGGATGGGGGGGCATGTAGGATCATGACACACAAAGTTGTTCATCAACTTAGATAAGTATGGCAGATTGAAAGTTTCCAGAAAAGGGATATGGGGTTGCGACATCTAGCCCCAAGCTCCCTGGAAAGATTGTGTTTGGGGAATCGTAGCCCATCTAGGGTTTTGGTAAACACCATGGCATCATTCCATTAGGAATGCTTTGATGGGGGTTATAAAAATTTCCCTCAGTTGGAGTGGGTCCGGGTTGGGGGTTGCCCAAGGCGTGAAACTGACCTCCTCTAGGTGTGAATCTAGAGGATAAAGGTGGATTCGTCATGCCAAACTTGTTGGTCGGAATCAACACTGAGGAGGTATGGGTATAGGACAGAAATTGAGCAAAATGTAGTCCATCAGGTTGGTTTCTCCACCCAGAAGCAAGAGGATTAGACCCAAGGTTAAAATAAGGAATTCCTCCCAAAGTAGGAGTCGTTTGAGGGATCCGAGAGCCACCAAATGAGAATGGAGTATAAGGAGGATTTGTGCCCCCGAGTCTAATGCTAGCATTAGGGCCAACAACTGGGATGGAGTTTGAAATTTGTGAAGTAAAATTCGACATACCATAGGAAAAAGGACTAGAGGCCATAGGGATGGAATGAAAATTATAGCCTGGTGAGTGACCAAGAGACCCAAATGGGTTCATGGCAATAGGTTGAGCATTCACTATAGGATGAGCAGTAGTGATGATAGGTGCCTCCAACACTACAACCATTGTGGTTGCATGAGTCGAAGGGATTCCATTAACTATAGTAGGTGTGGGAGTCAAGTGACTCCTAGTATTTATGACTTAGTTCAGTACTCATCCTTGTAGAATCACAAGTTTGACTAGTGGAAGTGTGTGTACCATGTCTAGTAACTCTACGCCTTTTAGAAGGAAGAGACTCGAAATCTGGTGGTAAATGTAACAAGCAGCAGGAACGATGGGGAAGCTGGCTCGACTCCTTGATGACTCAAGACTCAAGATATAAAAACAAATCCTAAGGCCAACTACTAATCAAAGAGGACACCAAAAATAATCAAATGACCAATATTCATGCAAACAGGATAAAGTGGCTGAAAGGGGCCTCCCTCCCTAAAGTAGGTATGTCTCACTCAAGAGGGGCTTGAGACTCCCTGCTAAAGATTGGAGGTATCATAATCAGTTATAAGGGCCCTCATGGGCTTAACAACCAGTCGGTCAGAACCCCATGGAGAGGTAATCCTCCATAAAGGTTGTGTGTTGTCCGACCCTTATCTGACCCAAGGTACCTGCAGAATAACCCCTGCAAGTAACCTATGTTGTACCTAAGTCAAACAACTAATAAACCACAGTATAACCGATATGCAATCGAATAGGCATAAGTCAGGTCCACTGTATGGGCAGGTTAGCAAAGCCCGAAACCTTGAAAGCACCGCCTCTCATGGAGGTAAGGGAACTAGCAATATCCCCACATACGAATAGATCCCCAGAAATATCTCTGACGCTAGGAAGGTATCAGGGGGATATCCCTTGAACCAAATTCACGCGACCTCATGTTTAACTCTGTTGTAAGTGGAGGCTCCTTATATTACCGATTATACAATGGATTTATCCACTCCCTTAGTCAGACACATATGTTAATTTAATATCCTTGGAGAAGTTTACTCACAAAATCCTATTCCAAGGCACTAAATCCTAAGCTAGTTGGTGCACCCTAGAAAATAAAATCGTTACTAATCAATTTTAAATTATAGCATTAATTTTAATGGTCATGCTTACTAAAAGAGGTGCGGTGGTGAAACTAGTGATGTTATGACTAAGAAAGTAAAGTAAACATGAATACAATGCAAAGTCCTAATTTCAATTTCCAATGAATGACATGCTTTCTTAAAATAATGCAATTTTCAATTTCAACTTTGCAATTCTGAATAAAAATGCAATCTTTCTTTACATGCACTAAGCTAAATGACAAAGACTCAAAAGATCAAAATGCCAACCAATGTAAAATGTCTAATATTTTTTTATTTTCAATATAAGAAAAATGAAAATGCATGGACTGAACAATGACTTGATATATAAAAAATCTACTGTGTATAGAAAGAGACAACTCAAGTAGGATACCAATGATCAAAACACTCAACCCAATGTACAAGGACAATCAAAATGAAAAGGTGATGAGAAAGGCACTGCCCAAAAATTCAACCAAAGAAAGGTTTCCTGCCATCCCATAGACACTTAACAATCACTACAGAGACCCAAGAAGACTGAGCAATCATCAAAAGCTATCCAACAACTACCAAACCCAACAAATAAGAAAAAGAGGTTGATGTACACGATTTTTCAAGGGAAAAGTGTGTATGTACGCAACTTGCAGAAAGAAAACACATGTACATACGCGACTGTCAAGAAAAAACCCACGTATGAGTGCATAAACACAGCTAGGCAAAGGAGAATGCTGAAAGACTCAGACCCAGAGTGATTGGGTGACAAGTGTACGGGGGAGAATATTTCCTAATAAATTTTTAATAAAACTAAATTAATGTGAAAATGGAAAGGTCACTAAGAACAAATCTGTAAAAGAAATGGAGAGGAGCGGAATGGATCAGGACTGGTAGGGGTAAGTTTAAACTGCCGATATTTTTCTTGACTGATTTTTCTTGTGGAAGTTGGGATGCCCAACTTGATTAGAGAGTGGTAGCTTGACCTTGGGAGGCAAGATGGGAGTTATCTTATCTATGGTTTGTGTGCATGGCCCCTTTGTGGCTCGGGGGCTCATGAGGAAGAAGAGTACCCCTAGCATTGGCTGGGAGGTACCGGTGAGGTCTCAACAGTTAGCAAGCAGGAGTTGGATGGAGCGCAAGCACGAGACAAGGACTTCGGATCATTCGCCTAAGGTTACAATACACCTTTAAATTTTCAGTTATAATTTAATTATAAATTATATATAGATTCATGTTTATTGAAATCATTGAATATATGTTTTGGTGGGCAAGATCGCTTGATGTGGATAGCTGGGATTAATCTTGATGGATTGGTTCTCCCTTCTATCTTTGCGCCTTGGGTTAATTTGATGTTGCGCCTTGGATTTGTTTGTATATAGCTGCACATTAGTTTTCTTACTTGATCTAGGTGGATATCGGTGGCCACCCACCTTTTCCAAATGGCTCAAAACAGTTTTCTGGCCATTTTGGCAATTTACTATTTTTAGTAGGTTTTAACTTCCGGGGCCATTTTGAGGGCCTAAATGAAGGTTTTTCGAGATCGAGGTTCTCAATGATAGCCAAAGGCATATTGATCCCCCAAAATGAATCTCCTCGATGATAACTTTCCAACGAGCTATTACACGCCTAAAACGGAGATCGTATGCAAAAGTTACGACCCTGAGAAGTTGATGTACTCACTTACCCAAATGGGGCCCACATGACTTTTGGTGCTTCATCTCCTAGGTTTAGGTTTTTTGATGTCTAGGAATTTTGGCATTCCCATTTATTGTAAAAGGGCCTTCAGAGCCTCATTGTAATCATCTTCTTGCGAATGTGAGTAGCCGTCACATCTCTTCTCAGAGATAAGTTGCCACCATTCTAGCGAGTCTTTCACTCTGTATTTTTATAGTCTTTGTACATTTATTTCATTAATAGAAATCGTGTATTACTGTATCTCTGTGTTTATGGTTGCATATCTGATACATTTATGTTATATTATTGAATATCTGCAATATCTCTATACATTTCTTTATTATATCTCTGCTCTTATTTCATGCCGAAAATAATCCAGATTAGTGGTATCAGAGTAGGCTGCTCTTGATCGTTTTTTCAGTGCATGTCCCCGACGAGGTCCGAGTATGGAAAGTTGGGTATCGAGCTTGTCTCTCTTGAGGAAAATCTCTCTCGCACACCCAAGAAACCCTCAATGGTGGAAGAAAATAAAAACGATGGAGCAGACGATCCTATCAGTTTGTTGCTTGAGCAAGCTCTCACGCGACAGAGGGATGAAATGATGGAGAATTTTTCCCACATCCTTCAACGCCTGCCAATAGCATCAGACACATATTCATCAAGCGACCACTTTG
>CBVK0100228583.1:0-24637 GCA_900067695.1 Picea abies
CTCTGATAACAATTTTTGGAAATACTAAGACAACTGAGAAGGGGGGGGGGTGAATCAATTGTTACTGTGCTTAAACAATTTTATGCCTATTAAAATATTATTAACCTTGTCCAAGTGATCATCGAGATTATGCAAGACGTGAACATCAGAAATAACAAACATCAATCAAACATATGATATATACAGAGACAAAATTTTCATGAGGAACCCCATAAAGGGAGAAAACCTCTTCTTCTTCGAATGATAGGCAATATTTTAAGTTCTGAACATCATCTTTATTTGAGAACCAACTCAAAATGAGGCTACAAACTCTTATTTAGCAAGATGCAACTTGTTGAGAGCACCAACTATCTGGTTTCTCTAGCACCCACTAGAAGGAAGCACCAACTCCCTAAGTGTTCCAGCACCAACTGGATGGAAGCACTAACTTCCAGTCACACAGGAACCAACCTGTATAATAGAGAAAAATGGTTCTCCATTGCACCACCCTACCACCTCAGTTTTTCTGGCTACAACCAGATGGAAGCTACAAGTCCCAGTCTCATCACTGTTCTGCTACACTACTATGCTCTGCCTGCATCAGTGTGTTCCTGTTGCTCGCATCTTCTTGCGCCTACCTGTTCAATTTCTCTTCTTACTTTTATTCTTTGTGTTTCCTCTTCATCCTTTTCATTGAGTCTCTGATATTCTCTTTAGATTGTGAACTGCATCACCTCCTACATCCATACTTGGCTATCGAAAAAGCACCCTATACTCTTTGTTCTTCATGTTTTTATCACTTCGAGTCCTCCACCTAATAATCATTCAAACACTTCATCTTCCCTAGCGGTTATACTGTATATGTTCATATTCAGTGGAAGTTATCCAAATATTCTTTGGCTTCTCTGGTAGTCCCAAATCTTCGTCTTATCTGTCAGTTACAGCCAGCCAATAATGGCTTCTTTGGCTTCTAAGCCCCTTCCTTCATGTGACCATCGACGATGACCAAATGCCTATTCAAAAGGCGCTTCCCAAACTCGGTCTTGTGAGTGCTAGCTCCATTTCTTGATATGACCTTGGGCAATGGTCTCTCGTGACCATGTGATTGTGGGTGTGATCTCTCTTCTAGTTAGCCCCCTGTCGCAAGTGACCTCAGGCTATGTCCTTGCATAAGAGAACAATTGCGGGTGTGTCCAATGTTGGTTTGGGATCAATCTCTTTTCTCCCCGCAATCCACCTCCAACTGCCACATACCCTTTCTCCAAAATGGTGGCTTCAATTGTGGCCTGCTTACAAAAAATTAAAACCCAAGTATGTTCTGGCCCCGCAATTGAGCATGATCGTCAATCTCATGGTCTCTGAAATATTCCTTCGATCAACGACTTTGTTCAATCTTCCTTTCCCACCTTCTTTCATCTGTCCATATGTGATCCTTAGTTTTAATTACCAAGTGACATGTGGCCCTCCAAACCAACGAATGAGATCGATTTCTCCTTTGGGGCTTCGGGAATCTCGATTCTCAAACTTTTCTTGCTCCTGAAGTATTTTACCCGGATTCCACAATCTAACGACATGTGATCTTCTCAAATAAATAGTCACAATCCCTTCAGGTATTTGGGGTTTGGAAATATCAACTTTCCAACCTTTCAACCTTCCTTTTCTTTTTCTCGTAGTTGAAAATCCACTGACACGTGTCCCTTTAGGATCGACGGTCATGATCCTTTTGTGTCTCCGAACTTCGAGATTCTCAAGTCTCAACTGGAAATCCTTGAAGTGAGATTTCTCTAAAATCTTAGATCAACTGAAATGTACTCCCCTTAACGATCAATGATCGAGATTTGTCTTTGGCGATTTTCACGTTCTCCCCATCCACAAACTTTCGAAGTTGTGGATCTCGCACCACCTATCCTCCTCAACGATGGACGGCCCCAAACCAATTCAGGACTTCAAAACTTTGGGCAAGTGCTGGTGGTAAAGCTCCCAAAGTAAAACTCTTGGAGTGATGTCACTTACTTACGTCACTTAATGATGTGTCATGAGCCTAGTAGCTACCATGTGTCACTCGGATTTGTGATTTGCATGTACATGAAATGCCAAATCAACTTGACACTTGTCATTTTCTGATTGCACCATGTGTCCTTGCTGACATATTCTTGCTAACATGGATCCTCATTTACTTCAGGACTTCGGCCTTCGAGACTTCAGGTATTTCAACTTTTCAAGTTGCCAATTCTTCCAAAGTGAGAATAATCTCCTCGCAACTTTTAGACCCGAACTAAATGTTGTTCATCGATCATGTTCTTAGATTGACGACTCGATATTTCTGCAATGCTTCTTTTCTATCTTATCCTGTCCTTCCACTTTAAAATGATCTGACGAATGACAGAAATTATTGTTTAATCCAACAACTGATGGATATTTGGATAATCAAATTCTCAACTTTTTTCTCGCTTATCCTATCCTTCCACTTTAAAGTGATCCAACGGTTATGAAAACACTCAAAGCAGATCAATGGTTGAAGATGATTGTAGAACCACAACTTGTGAGTGATTTAAATCATCACCCAAACTCCACAATTTGAAGTTGTGCGTTGTTGGTGAGTCAACCACAATCATTGATCTTCGAGGCTATAAGATCTGACAGTCCTGACTAATTGCGGGATTGGAAATATCACAATATTTAATTCTTCTTTCAATTTCCACAATCTATCCCTATCGTTGATCTGGTGGTTACACATCCAACGGTCATGACTTAATCTAACTTAATATGAGCATTTTTATATCAACAACAATCGTTGATATTTGGGTTTATGATATTTGACGATCTAGACCGATTGTGGGATTAGAACTAGTGATGCTTAATTCTACTTTCGCTCTCCGAAATTCATCCCTGTCATTGATTTGGCTTGCAGATCTGATGGTCATGATCCTCCTCCTAAGATTCTTTGATATCTGCATGTTGTTCTCTCCTCCTCCTGAGATTATGATTTTCATGTTTTCCATCGTCATTGTTGTTCTTGCCATCAATGAAAAGCACACTCTTCCTGTAAAACATGCCAACAATCATCCCATTCATTACTATTAAATGGACGACATAAGCAATAGATTTTTCTCGTCCATATTTCAACTATTACATTGCCTAATGTTCTAACTTAATGGAATCCACAAGTGCCCTAGATTCACTGTGATCGATCTACATCGACCTCCTCCCAAAAATATCTATGTACATGTCCTTTATTGTGCGATTTGTCTTCACATGTTCCTATTCCCTCTCCCATTACTAAAGAACACCATTCAACAATGGATTTTTCATCTTGAATGAGAGAAGTAGTTGTGAACTTCATTTCTTTCCTATGTAGCTCTCTTTTTATGCATGCACCTAGTCCATCATGATCCCATTTCCCTTTCCCAGACTCAAAATAGTTTCAAATGTGTGCTACCTTGATTTTTTTTTTAAGATACACAACCATTTAAATACACGAGCATTTTTGAACTGGCATGTGCAACCATCTGACCAAATCCAATGTTGATCCATCTTTATGTTTGTCTCCTTAAGGTGATTGTAAAACAACTGAAAGAAATGTTGTATGCATGCTAACTCATGGCACTAATCATCAATTATGTAGAAGTGATGCTCCTTCAATATAAATCTATTTTCTTTGTTACTATCGTCCCATGTCTATATGTGATATGGACAATTATGTTGACCTTCTCTGAATGATAAAATTGGATTTGAATCTCATTTTGTGGTTGAAGGGTGTAGTTCTCAACAAAATCAACCACTGATAACATAGTACCAATGGGAAAGGTATCTCTTCATATTCTAAAATTTTAGTCCTACCATCGATACACATGCACATGTTGAACATATTGTCATGTCTTTTCGAAAAAGTCCTTCATGAAGTCACATACTCGTACCTGGGAAGTCACCAATTGTATCTTTTTCTTTCTTGTCCTCCATCAATATCATATGCGACATATTTCAAGCTTTGCAAGGAAACCTTCTTCCTCCTCAATTCATACTCATCACTTACATGGATGCACTTTCTCAATATTCCACTACACCTTGGGCATATCCCATATAATCAATATTTTTGATAAAATGTACAACCCTCTAGCCTTGTACACAAGATGTTGTGATAAAGTCTCTAGATGACGACGATGGAAATATAACTGAGCATTGATGCAAAATGGTGTTATGAAAAACATGAAATATGTGTGTGTGTGTGTGTGTGTGTGTGTGTGTGTGTGGCATAATAATAACCATACTCAATGTGATATCTACAACAACGTGCATTAGAAATTGTGTTTATTCGAACATACCAAGGCTTGCATTTATGGAAAGATATTTTTCCCAAGTTAAGTGCACTATGTATTGTCCTAAATATCTCATACAATTATATTTGTGTAATGTCAATAAAGTGTTTAATGTGGGATTCACGATCCCTAAATCCCCTTCTCAATTTTAGTACAACTTTTTGGGTGGAAGAAGGCCTAGTGTTCTCATGCCATAAATCATGCACTAGTCCCTTAACTACTCCAATTAAATTCATGTAAGAACGAGGTGTCCTACCAGTGAAGGCCGACAAATATTTTGAGACACTTGTGTTGAGGCTATCTCATCTATGAGAATACTTTCTAAGCATTTTGACATTGCATTTCATGAGATGAGAGGTTTGTTGTAGCAAATGATGTTTTCTTGTGATCTTGCTAATAATTGATTGTGACAAGACATGTCAGGTTGCATTGCAGTCTTTAGAATGAGATTTCTTACCAATTATTTGAAAAGAATCTAAAAGGTTTCTAACAATATGATCACTTGTTTCTAAACTTTTGAAATTTTTAATGCCTAAAATTCTCCTAACAACAGTGAAACTTCTAGATTTTAACAAAGCCAAAAATAATTGACATTTAGCATCATCAGATTTTGGTTCAAAATATTATTTAATTATTTTATAAGAATGATAATGGATAGTATTGTTAGGTAAATTACCTTCAAGTGATTCTAGACCACTTTCATCCACCTGAATGTGTTTAGGATTTCTTTGTCGCACATTTCTCAATATAGGTAGGGATGATGAACCTCTATTTTGGCACTCTTGACCTTCATGCTATGGAGTTAACAATGTTGCAGTTCTTTCCCCTTCAATCATTGGTGGATCAAATTTGGGAGGAGAGTGGACATGGGATTGACTAGTTTCTGGAATGTCTGATTATCCAACAAGAGATTGCACCACAATAACTTCTTCACCACAATTGTGTGCACTAGTTGCCTCTCTAATTTCATCCATTGTATAATCAGCTCCAAGCAAATCCTCCATCATCTAGTCATCAACAACAAGTTTTCTTGATGAGATACTGTATGGATTGGTTTGTATTGAACTCCTACCCTTTTCTTTTGGTGATGGAGTAGAAACAAAAATGACATATATTCGGTTAGAAATTGGATTGCCCTCTTTTGAAAGCATACACTTGGACATACATAACTTTTCCTTTTATCTTTATTCTTCTACCATTTCGATAGGTTTCAATTTTCTCAAGGTCTTTCATTCTCGAATCCATCAGTTCCCCATGTTTAAAGAGGAAAATTGGCTTCCAAGCACCCCACCACAAATTTGTCTTGGTATTACACAAGAAGGCAGGACTAACAATTCCAATTCCAAGTGGACAAATTTGTCTTCGTATTACAACATAAGACACAACTAATAATTTCAAATCGAAATGGACAAATTTGTCTTGGTATTACACAAGAAGACGCAACTAATAATTTCAATTCCAGTTGGATAAATTTTACTTGGTATTACACAACTAACAATTCCAATTGCACAAATTTGTCTTGGTATTACACAAGAAGACACAACTAACAATTCCAATTGGACAAATTTGTCTTGGTATTGCACAATGAGATACAAATAACAATTCCAATTGGACAAATTTGTCTTCCAATTCCAAGAAGACACAACCAACAATTCCAATTACACTTGGACAAATTTTTCTTCCAATTCTTCCCACAATTGTCTTGCAATAGCACAAAATTGTCTATGAAGTAAACAACAAGATGTCATGCATGCAGGTGTTGGGCTTGAGATAGATGAGGTAGAGGAGTGTGCTTGGCACAAAAAAAGGCCTAGCAGGAATGTGCATGGATTCCTAGAACACATGCATGTTCTAGAAACATGCACAGGTTCCTAGAACACGTGTTCGTTCTGGGAACGTGCACACGTTCCTGCTAGGCATGGATGAGTGACAATCACAAGGCTTTCAAGTCACAAGATCATGTGTGTTCTCTTAATGAATGGATGTAGAATTTATTATATACCAAACATCTTTATGAATAAAGATATATAGGGGTTTGGGGACAACTAGAACCTAAGGGCTTAGAGTTGAAAGTGTTTTGAAGCATAGAGAAATGGTTAGAGAACCAATATGTGGATGATGTGGGTGCAACGTTTGTGGCACCTTTAACAAGAGGTATATTCATAGTGCACTTGGGGCTCGAGTGTGGAGGGGTTTAATGGTTGAGTATAGGTTATGCCTAAGCTTAGATGGAGCTAGTGGGTCTAGGTCATGGTTTAGGTCAAGCTCTATATCATGGTCTCGTTCATGGTCATGGTATAGGTATAAGTCATGGTCCAAGTCTAGCTCTAGCTCTATGTTGTGGTCTAGGTCATGGTCTAGCTCTAGCTCTAGTTCTATGTCATGGTCTATGTTGGCACAGGGGCAGACCCAGGGTTCAATGCTTAACAATGCACCAAAAAAAATCCCAACTACCGACCCTTTCGGCAACACCTATGAGGCAGGCAAAGTCTCACCCGAGGTCGAAGCAAGGGGGGTTACAGGATGCAAGTGTCTATAACCAAGATGGGACACATATCTATGAGAATAAAACTTTGTAGGATAATATGTTAACGTCTAGGAAGTGACATACATCATTTCATTAATCTTATTAACATCGCAGAACATAACTCAATGGTAGATCTAGCACAACAACAAAAAATATTAAGCACTTCAACCACTTATCACTTAACACTCTGAATCATATCTAGCATTTTAACATAAGAAAAACATTAAAGAAACATTTATATATCCATTACATAACTAATCTAAGAAAAACATAACAGAGATAATCATTGAACAAGCCAAACCATATGACACCAGATATATGTGGTTCACCCCATTGTGGGGCTACATACACCAACCACTTCACCTCTTTATTATTCGTCTGAATCTTACATTCATTCACTTATGTGCACTAAGCCATAGAGTCAAGATTCGCACCGGACATGATATCTACGCATTGAGCACCAGATCCTCCTTTCAAAACTAGATCAAGGCACCAAACCAACTTTATATCAAGCACAAATCCCTAACACACATACAATCCCTTGCACAAAGCCACTCAACTACTTGCACTTAGCTCCAAAGTCTACTACTTCTACCATACATTCTTCTTTTATTTATACTTTTACAAACCCTTATAATAGGGCCAAACATGGGAAAACCCCATGGGCCGACATCCCATAACCCATTACAAAAACCCTAAAGAACCCCTTACTGGGTCCACATAGCCTGCAAAATAAGTGACATCCATGATCTCAGCTCTGCCTGGGTGCTCCTTCCTCGACCAATGTGTTGAAGTCCAAAAGTGTGCCAACTATGACTAAGGTTTCCTCAAAAATTGGTCGACTCGCATGGATGATTTTAGGGGCTAAATTTTTCTCATGGGATAATTTTCCATGGTTTTTCCAAAAATGAGATTCGCTATTTTAAAAATTATTTGCCCAAATTCTATAGGATAAAATTATTTTACCTTAAAAATCGCTAAAATTTTATAAAAACTATATAAAATCCTTAGAAATTTGAATATTTTTACAAAAATATCGCCAAACATTTATAGTTGGCATATGAAGGATTAGTAAGATTCGCCAAGGTTTCTACATTTTAAAATAAATTTCCATCCTTAAAATCATCCCTATGGTCAAGGGCCAACAGACCCCCAACACTCACCTATGACTCATCTTGAGTCACTCAGGTCTAGACAATGTTGCTTCGAAGGCCTCGAGCTTAACTCGATCTTCCTCGACTTGTTGCTTCTCTTAAGCCTCCTGCTCAGCAAGATACTAGATCGTCTAGTATATAACATGCCCTTTCAGGTGTTGTTCTACTATTGCAACTACTTGATCCAATTGTGAGCCTTGTCCATCAATCTCTTCGAGCACCTTGCAGGCTTCATCCTGCATAGGTTGTAGCTTCTACGTCACTTCCATTACCCTACCCTGGAGGGAAGTGATCTGTTGCTGTACTATGCACTGCTCCTGGGATATATTCATTCTTTCTACCATAGTGAGCAGCTTCATTTGTGCCTTCACAGAAAATGCCTACTATTGCGCCTTGTGTAATTGTGCTTCCATATTCATTAGCTATGGATCCTTGGTGAGGCATTTGTATGTCTGTGCGCTTCTATCACTCAGCTTTTTTCATTCTAAGGTGAGGGCTCTTATCCTTATTAATGTTCTCTTAGTAGTATCCTCCCTCTGGTCACGCACCTCCTGTGGTGTGCTTAGTACTGTTTGGGCCTCCAAGTCTGTTATCCTCGTTTGAAGTTGTTGGAGGGTCTCAACGAGCTTCACTACTTGAGCCTCGACTGACTCTTGCTCCTCTTGTGGCAGGCCTGGAACAAAGTGACATGCTTTACTCACTACTTCTTTGACCATGGCTCACTCTGAGAGAAACTTCTCCTTTTCTCTCTATAGCTAGGATTTTTCCTTCTGGAGCTTCGCCTGAAGCTCTGCTTTCTCACTTTCCTGGGATGTTACATTTTCCTGCACTGCTCGTAATTGTGATAAGACTTTATCTTTTTCTCTTTTCAAGGATTTTGTATCCTTCTCCTTCTCTTCCTAGACTCTCTAAATTCAAGATTCTATTGCATCCGCGAGACTTTTCAATTGGGTTGGTTCATCTCCCAATTCTACAATCTATGATGGGGAAGGCATAGTAGGTACTGCATGGACCAAACGAACACCTTGGTGTACTTCCTTTAGTTCCCTATCAATCCTTCCATATATCTACTCATGCTTCTCTCCATATCTCTACAATATGTCCTCGAAAGCATCCTCCATAGCTCCGTGGACCAGACTGATGTCGTCCTCAGTGAGTGTGGCCTCTAACTAGGGCTTATTAGTGCATCTTCTTCCTTGTTGAAGGTTTATTCAGAGAAACCTTCCTCTTCTACGGTGTGATTGTTCTATTATGGGGGTCTTCAGATGGTGTAACTTTGCCTCCTCCTTTCTCTTCTCCTTCATCCCCTCCTACTTGTCCTTATTCTTTGTCTTCTCCTCTTCCTTGGAGAGAGCCAGACCCGGTATCTTTAGAAGCATTTTCCTCCTCAACGCTCTCTATATCCTAGACTTCCTCCTTCTTTTTCTTCTTCATTGTCCCACTGGATTGTCAAACATGCTTGAATCAGGTGACTATGGGGCTTCCTATAGTGTCAATGTTAGAGATTTTTTCATCAGCGACAGGTATAATAAATTCCTCTGGCCCTTCCTCTGTAATCTGCTCAATGTCTTCATCTATTAGCTTGTAGTACAATTGTAACTCTTCCTATTTCTCATCTCGGAATGTAGTGATGTAGATAAAATGTGGATCTTGTTGGCATGATTTCATACAGAAGGCAGAGGATGATGGTTGACATGTTTAACAGGCAGAGTATTCTTTTCATTGATGGCAAGATCAGAGTATTCCTGTCATTTATGGCTTCGATGGAAAAACAAGAATAGAAGATAAGTTCAGGAAGACCAGCAATGCAAAAATGATCGAATGACAAGATCAAAGTGTTGGTCAAACTCCATTTCAGAGTTTTGGCTATCGAGATTTCAGATATTCAGAGATAGAAATGTCAAGGATCATTACAACAGGAGTCCTGAACTAGCGATATGCGAAATTGTGAAATATCCTCAGCCGTTAGATCGAGGATTGATTTGAACCATTGATCAGGCATGATGAAGGCCCGTAAAGTTTGATAAGATCTGGATCATTGGGTCCATAGGACATGTGGCGAAATATCATCATTTTTCTGACTGGGAAGTTAAAGGAACGGGGTTCCCTAACCTCTCAAATTCACGAAATGTGAAACCCCAATGTAAACTCCATTTCGCAGTTTTGGATATCGGGACTTTGAAGTGACAAGAACATTGAACAACAGGAATGTCGATATCGTGAAATGTGAAATCATGAAATGATCTGAGACATCAGATCAAGGTTTGATGTGGACCGTTGATCCAACCCCATTTCGAGGTTTCGGATACCGAAAGTTGGAGTGTCGAAACACTTTGCAACAAGAATGCCAAAATCGCGATATGATCTGAGCCATTGAATCAAGATCAGATTTGGACCATCGAATCATAGGACAAGTGGCAAGCGATTGGAATTTTGTTGACTTGGAGTCAATGGAGCATGGTGTGGAAACTCACGAGATGCAAGATCGCGATAATATCTGGACCGTCAGATCTATGGATATTTCAACCATCGATCAAACTTGATGAATTTTATAAACTCGCGAAATATGAAGCGACTTTTGGCACAACCTATGGTCACTGTCGGTGGTCACAAGAAGGGAAGGAGTCAGTTCAGATAAGCTCCATTTCGGAGTTTCAGGGATCGGGACATGGAGAGTAACAAAATCTTTACCACGACGATCCTGAAATACTGAAATGCGAATTGGTGAAATAATCGCAAGATCACATGAAGTCAATCCAACAGTGCAGGGGATTTTGGGAATGATTGGAGGGATAATGTTTCTCCTCGCAGTCTAACTGCTGGAAACCATTGATGGTCTCTACCAAAGGATTCGAAGAAACCTCTGTGTGATCGCCAGAGGAGATAAAGGGTCTCCAAGATTCTTCCAGTGAATGAAGATGATTCTTAGAGGGACTGACAAGTGGATGAGTGTTGAAGTTTGTAACTGAAGTAGAAAGTATAAGCTCGACTATGCTAGAGAAGACGAAGAGTATCGACTGCTAGAGAGGCCGAGGAATCTCAGCATGACATCCAGTGATGTTGAATGCATGGGAAAACTTCCAGAGAAGCTAAGAAGTCATAATGATAATCAGACAGAGCACTCACTATGAAGAGATGCAGAAGCATTGCGCATATGGCATGCATAGGGTGCATAGAAGCTATAAGAACACATCACAAAGAAGTGATGAGGTTGTTGTTGCTGAGGTGAAGTAATGCATGGGTGAGGAAGTAAAGAGGTGGTGTAGCAGCTGAAATGAATAGGAAACAAAAGGTGCATTGAATGGGAATGGCACACAGAACACAAAAGGCAGAGGAATAGAATGGGCAGTAGATGCATGCTAGAAGACAGTGAGGAAGACTGAGTAGCAAAATCTTACAGAAAAATGATGAGACTGGTAAGTTGTTATTGAACACTATATCACTGTAATTGGTTTCAATATTTCATATTTATATTCTAGGGTGGTTGGGAGTTTCTAGGGAGGACTGTTGTCCTCAGAGGTTCAAGTGGGTTCTTGAACACAGGGAGTTGCAACTTCCTTTTGGTTGCAGCCAAAGAAACTAGGGTGGCAGGGTGGTGCAAGGGAGAACAAGTGTTCTCTATTATATAGGTTGGAGCTTGTGTAACTAGAAGTTGGTGCTTCCATCCAGTTGGTACTGGAACATTAGGGGAGTTGATGCTTCCTTCTAGTGGGTGCTAGAGAAACAAGAGATTCAGTACTCTCAAACAAATTGAATCTTGTAAAACAGAGGTAGCAGCCTCACATTGAGTTGGTGCTCAATTATAGATGATATACAGAACTTAAAAGACTACTTATCATTTCGAAAAAGAAGAGGTTTTCTCCCTTTATGGGTTTCCTCGTGAAAATATGTCTCTGTGTATATCTTATGTGTGACTGATGCTCATTAATTTTATTGTCCATATGTTGTATAATGTTGATGATCACTTGAAGAAAGATTAAGAATGTATTAATAGACTTAAAATTGTTAAGCACAAAAACAATTGATTCACCCCCCCTCTCAGTTGTCTTAGTAATTTCAACAATTGGTATCAGAGTGGGTTACTTTTATTCAAAGGTAGATCTGTAAGATTAAACATGACAATTCATGAAGGGACTTCAGCCACTAAGGCCCCTCTGTTTGATGTAACAAATTTTTCCTTCTGGAAGATTAGAATGAGAACATACTTAATGGCCTTGGGTGCTGGTGTTTGGGATGTAGTAGAGACTGGATATACAAAGCATGTTGTGCTAGCCTCCAAGGACGATAAGTTAGAGTTTTAGTTTTAATGCTAAGGGAATGAATGCTATCTTGAATGGACTTGTTGAAGCTGAGTTTGTAAAGGTGATGCATCTTGAAACTGCCAAAGCAATGTGGGATAAACTTATCAGCAGTTATGAAGGAAATGAGAAAGTAAAAGATGTCAAACTTCAAACATACAGATTGAAATTTGAACAACTAAAGATGAATGAAGATGAAACAATTAGCAAGTATTTTTTAAGAGTTGAGGAAATTGTAAATGCCATGAAGGGTCTTGGTGAGAAGATTGAAGAACCATTTTTAGTTCATAATATTTTAAGATCTCTGCTTGATAAATTTAATTCAAAAGTCTCTGCAATAGAAGAACTAAGTGATCTTAAAAATATGTCCATTGATCAACTCCTAGAAAATCTAACTGCATATGAAATGAGAATTAACAAAGATAAATCCAGTACTAGAGAAGCATCTTTTAAGGAAGACAAGAATATTGATTCAGAATTAGATGATATTGAGGCAAAATTTGTGAGAAGGTTAAAGAAAGGATCAGGAAAATATCACGGAAAGTTGCCCTTCAAATGCTTTAACTTTGGTAAGATAGGTCATTTTTCATCTAAGTGTCCCCATCAGAAAAAGGACCAAAACTCTGATGATGAAAAGAAGTACAAATACAAGAAATATAATAAGAAGAAAAGTGTGGTTGCAAATAATGATAATTCCTCAGAAGACACCGATAGTGACTCTTCCTGTGAAGATAAGGAAAATGACTTCATGCTTATGGCTCCTGTGAAGATAAGGAAAATGACTTCATGCTTATGGCCAAAGAGGATTATGATAATAAAATCATAGGTAGTGATGATCATGATGAAGAAGCTATGGTTGATATGGAAGGAGAACTGATCAGTGCACTGGAAGAAATTGACAGACTCAGAATTAAGAATAGAAAGCAAAAACAATTACTTATACAGTTCGAGAAAGACAGTAAACAGCCTGATGAAGACTTTGCCCTGCTGAAAGTGAAATTAGAAGAGGCAAAGAAAATAGAAGACATAATAAAACAACAGTTGTCAAAGAAGAAATCCAGTTGTGAAGCCTTAGAAGAAGAGATAGTAAAAACCAGAGAAGAAATGGAGAAGTTTAAGGGATTGTATCACCAAAATCTGTCAAGTATTAAAGCCTCAGAAGGATTAGCCTCCATTCTAAATCAACAAAGAAATCCAAAGTCAAAAGTTGGATTGGGATATGAAGAAGGATCAAGTAGTGATCATCCAAGTAATACAGAACCCATCAAGTTTGTCAAATCCTCAAACATTGACAAAAGTCACTCTGTAGAAATAAAGAAATAAAATCAGCCACCAAGTAGGAATGAAAGAAAAAGTACCAGAACCGAATTTGTATATCAAAAAGATTATCGGCATGAAAGAAATCGACCTCCTCAAAGAAGACAATTTTTTTCAAGGTTCAAAGGTTTTTTCTATGGTTATTGTTTTTTCTGCTCTAATTTTGGTCATAAAGCTATAAACTGTTCTTTAAGATTTAGATATGAACAATCAAGATATTCAACGAATAACTATCTTCCACAACAAAGATTAAGACAGCCAAGCAACAAACAATCACAGACTATAAATCATGTGATGACTGGGAGAAGGACGTGGGTGAAACACAACAACAGTTATGAGCATAACAATCATTATGATCTATTATTCAGTGAATCAGAATGTTACAACTGTCATAATTATGGACATAAAGTTGCAGACTGTCATGTAAGGAATTACGATCCAGACTTGATCCCCACTGCTGAAAATGTCAAGGTTTGGAAGAAGAAAGTAGATGACAAGTGTGGACTAGTATTATCAGCCCAAAAACAAAAGAATCCCTGGTATATTGACAGTGGATGTTGCAAACATATGACTGGAGACAAAAGTAAGTTTCTAACTTTAAGTGAAAAAAAATCAGGGAATGTAACTTTTGGAAATGATTCACAAGGAAAAATAAAAGGTAAAGGAATGGTAAGCTTGAGTAATGGCAAAGGAAAAGCTCAAGATGTGTTTTTTGTAGATGGTTTGAAACATAATCTACTAAGTATCAGTCAAGTTTGTGACAAAGGATGTGAAGTTGTTTTTACTTCAAAGGACTGTAAAATAAAGGCTTTGAGTTTAGGACAACTGATTGCAAAAGGGATAAGAACAAAAAATAATGTCTATGTGTTAAAAGAAGAAAAAGAAGAATGTCACTTAAGCAAGTATGATGAAAGTTGGTTGTGGCATAGGAGACTTGGACACCTAAATTTTGATCATATAATCAAGCTCAGAAACAATGGGGCAGTAAAGGATCTTCCAAAGATATCAAAGCCATACGACTCTGTTTGTAAACCCTGCCAGATAGGAAAGCTTACTCGCACTCAGTTCAAATCTAAAAAAATTCCCTCAACAGAAAAACCTCTCCAATTAGTACATATGGATTTATGTGGACCATCAAGAAAAGAAGGTACAGGAAAAGAAAACTATTTTATGTTGATTATTGATGATTATTCTAGACTAACATCAGTTTCCTTTTTAAAGGAAAAATATGAAGCATTTGAAAAATTCAAAGTGTTTAAGGCTCTGACTGAGAATCAAATAGGAAAAATATTAAAGGAAGTAAGGTTTGATAGAGGAAGAGAGTTTAGTTCATGGAACTTCAAAGAGTTCTGTGATAAACATGGGATCAAAACAGAGTACACAATTCCAAGGACTCCACAGCAAAATGGAGTTGTTGAGAGGCAGAATAGATCAGTACAGCAAATGGCAAGATCAATGATGAATGAAAGGAACATACCTCAGAATTATTGGGTGGAAGCAATTCATACAGTTGTTCATATCCTTAACAAATATCATCTCAGGCCACATAGTGACAAGACCCCTTATGAACTATGGTTTGGAAGACCTGCTTCAATCAAGCATTTTAAAGTTTTTGGGAGTAAATGTTATATCAAGAACAATCATGAAAATATTGGAAAATATGATGACCGGGCTGATGAAGGTATCTTTTTGGGTTATGCTACAAATAGTAAAGGGTACAGATGCTACAATAAGAGACTGCATAAACTAGTTGATTGTATAGACATAAAAGTTGATGAAGAAATCCCAGTTAGAAATGTAAGCAGTGTTGAACCAAGAACAAAAGATATAGTTGAAGTTGAAGATGAACAGGTCCAAGGATCAGAAAAGGAAGAATATGAATCAGATGAAGATACGAATACTCGGACTGACACAAATCAGTAGAAAGAAGCAAAATCACCTCTCATAATTATTAGAAAGAATCATCCTGAAAATCAGATAATTGGAGATATAAATAAAGGAGTTCAGACAAGAAGGAAATTGATTAAAGACTCAGAACAATCTCATGTTTCCTTTTTATCTATGACTGAACCTAAAAAAATTGAGGAAGCTAGCCAGGATGATGATTCGATTAGAGCAATGAATGAAGATCTTGATCAGATTGAGAAGAACAATACTTGGGAGCTTGTCCTTAGACCTGAAGATAAAAATGTAATAGGTTCCAAATGGGTGTTCAAGAATAAAATGAATGAAAAAGGACAAGTTGTTAGAAATAAATCCAGATTGGTTTGTAAAGGGTATGCACAAGTTGAGGGTCAGGACTTTGATGAAACTTTTGCACCAGTGGCAAGATTGGAAGCTATCAGAATGTTTCTTGCTTATTCATGTCATAATAACTTTAAAGTTTATCAGATGGATGTTAAGTTAGCATTTCTTAATGGAGATCTATATATATGGAGCAACCTGAAGGATTCTCATTGATAGATAATCCTAATTATGTTTGTAAGATGGAGAAGGTCTTATATGGACTAAAACAAGCACCACAAGCTTGGTATTATAGACTGGACAGATTTTTACAAGAAAAAGGGTTCAAGAAAGGCACTGTTGAAAGTAACCTTTACATTAAGTTTGAAGGTGATAATTTACTAATTGTTTTGGTTTATGTAGATGATATTATTTTTGGCTGTAACGAATCATCTGTCCAGTGGTTTGCTAACTCTATGCAAACAGAATTTGAAATGTCCATGATAGGAGATCTGTCATATTTTCTTGGCTTACAAGTAAAACAAAGTTTTGTAGGAATATTTATTTCTCAAGAAAAATATTTGAAAGAGATGTTGAAGAAATTTCAGATGGAAGATTCCTCTCCAGTTAGCACACCTATGGTGGTTGGTTGCAAGCTCAGTAAAAATGATGTTTCACTGGATGTTGATCAAAGGACATATCGCTCTATGATAGGCAGTCTTCTGTACATCACAACATCTTGTCCTAATATAATGCAAGCTGTTGAAATGGTAGGTCGTTATCAGTTTGCTCCTAAACAAATTCATTTGGTAGTTGTTAAAAGGATATTCAAATACTTGAAGGGAACAATGACTTATGGTATGTGGTATCCTAGAAATCAAAATTTCCAGTTAACTGCTTATTCAGATGCAGATTGGGAAAACTGTGTTGATGAGAGAAAAATCACCAGTGGAGGAGCATTCTTCCTAGGTGACTCATTAGTATCATGGCTTAGAAAAAAACAAGGATCCATTTCATTGCCAACTAGAGAGGCAGAATACATTGCTGCTGCTACTTGCTGCACACAAATTTTGTGGATGATTCAAACTCTTGCAGATTTGAAGGTGACTTACATTGAACCCATTCCAATTCACTGTGATAAAACCAATGCTATTAGTGTCTCTAAAAATCATGTTCTTCATTCCAAGACTAAGCATATTCCAATAAAGTACCATTTTCTCAGAGAACAAGTTACAAACAAAATTGTTCAGTTGAATTATATTCCTTCTACAGAACAGATTGTTGATATCTTTACTAAACCATTAGCAGCAACCCCTTTTGGATATCTTCATCACAAGTTGGGGGTTATAATTTCTTGTGTCTAATCTGTTCACCTGGTCAGGGGGAGTACTTATTGAATATCTGGTGTATTTCCAAGATGCTCATAGTTGACAAGGGGAGTATGTACTGAAACAACTCAGGGGGAGCATGTTATTTCTTTGACATTGATGTCAAAGGGGGAGAAAGTGTGATGATTTCAAGATCAGAGTATATGTTACAATGGCATTGTCAGAGTGGTATAGTTGCATGTTTTTCATAATTTTAAGATGTTTCAGTGGTGTAGTCACATCATGGGGTTGCCATCAATGCCAAAGGGGGAGATTGTTGGCATGTTTTCAGATAGAAGGAAGAGGATGATGGTTGGCATGTTTAATAGGTAGAGTATTCTTGTCATTGATGGCAAGATCAGAGTATTCCTGTCATTTATGGCTTTTATGGAAAAATAGGAACAGAAGATAAGTTCAGGAAGACCAACAGTGCAACAATGATCAAATGACAAGATCAAAGTGTTGGTCAAACTCCATTTCAGAGTTTTGGCTATCAAGATTTCGGATATTGGGAGATAGAAATGTCAAGGATCATTACAACAGGAGTCCTAAACTCGCGATATGTGAAATCATGAAATATCCTCAACCGTTAGATCGAGGATTGATTTGAACCGTTGATCAGGAATGATGAAGGCCCGTAAAGTTTGATAAGATCTAGATCATTGGGTCCATAGGACATGTGGTGAAAGATCGTCATTTCGCTGACTAGGAAGTCAAAGGAACGAGGTTCCCTAATCTCTCGAATTCTTGAAATGCGAAACCTTGATGTAAACTCCATTACAGAGTTTTGGATATCGATACTTTGAAGTGACAAGAACACTGAACAACAGGAATGTCGATGTCATGAAATGCGAAATCACGAAATGATATGAGCCGTCAGATCAAGTTTTGATGTGGACCGTTGATCCAACCCCATTTTAGGGTTTCAGATACCAGAAGTTGGAGTGTCGAAACACTTTGCAACAAGAATGTCAAAATCGCGATATGATCTGAGCCATTGAATCAAGATCAGATCTGGACCATCGAATCATAGGACAAGTGGCAAGCGATTGGAATTTCACTAACTTGGAGTCAATGGAGCATGGTGTGGAAACTCGCGAGATGTGAGATCGTGATAAGATATGGACTGTCAGATCTATGGAGATTTCAACCATCGATCAAACTCGATGAAGTTTATAAACTCACGAAATATGAAATGCCTTTTGGCATAGCCTGTGGTCACTTCTGGTGGTCACGAGAAGGGAAGGAGTCAATTCAGATAAGCTCCATTTTGGAGTTTCGGGGATCGATACATGGAGTGTAACAAAATCTCTACCACGAGGATCCCGAAATACCGAAATGTGAATTGGCAAAATAAATGCAAGATCACATGAAGTCAATCCAGTGGTGCAGGAGATTTTGGGGATGATTGGAGGGCTAATGTTGCTCCTCACAGTCTAACTGCTGGAAACCATTGATGGTCTCTGCCAAAGGATTCGAAGAGACCTCTGTGTGATCGCCAGAGGAGCTGAAGGGTCTCCAAGCTTCTTCTAGTGAATGAAGATGATTCTTAGAGGGACTGACAAGTGGATGAGTGTTGAAGTTTGTAACTGAAGAAGAAAGTATAAGCTCGACTATGCCAGAGAAGACGAAGAGTCTCGACTACCAGAGAGGCTGAGGAATCTTAGCATGACATCCAATGATGTTGAATGCGTGGGCAAACTACCAGAGAAGCTGAGAAGTCGTAATGATGATTAGACAGAGCACTCACTGTGAAGAGATGTAGAAGCATTGTGCATATGGCATGCACAGGGTGCACAGAAGCTATAAGAACATGGCACAGAGAAGTGATGAGGTTGTTGTTTTTTAGGTGAAGTAATGCATAGGTGAGGAAGTAAAGAGTTGGTGCAGCAGCTAAAATGGATAGGAAACAAAAGGTGCATTGAATGGGAATGGCACACATAGCAAAAAAGGCATAAGAATAGAATGGGCAATGGATGCATGTTGGAAGACAGTGAGGAAGATTGAGTAGCAAAATCTTGCAGAACAGTGATGAGACTGGTAAGCTGTTATTGAACACTATATCACTGTAATTGGTTTCAGTAATTCATATTTATATTCTAGGGTGGTTAGGAGGTGCTAGGGAGGACTATTGTCCTCAAAGGTTCAAGTGGGTGCTTGAACACAAGGAGTTGCAGCTTCCTTCTGGTTGCAGCCAGAGAAACCAGGGTGGCAGGGTGGTGCAAGGGACAACAATTGTTCTCTATTATACAGGTTGGAGCTTGTGTAACTGGAAGTTGGTGCTTCCATCCAGTTGGTGCTAGAACATTAGGGGAGTTGGTGCTTCCTTCTAGTGGGTGTTAGAGAAACAAGAGAGTCGGTGCTCTCAAACAAATTGAAGCTTGTAAAACAAAGGTAGCAGCCTCACATTGAGTTGGTGCTCAATTATAGATGATGTACAGAACTTAAAAGATTGCCTATCATTTCGAGGAAGAAGAGGCTTTCTCCCTTTATGGGTTTCCTCGTGAAAATTTGTCTCTGTGTATATCTTATGTGTGACTGATGCTCATTAATTTTATTTTCCATATGTTATATAATGTTGATGATCACTTGAAGAAATATTAAGAATGTATTAATAGACTTAAAATTGTTTAAGCACAAAAACAACTAATTCACCCCCCCTCTCAGTTGTCTTAGTAATTTCAACAGATCTGCGCGAAACTTTTCTATTGGTCAGTACTGGTGCAGGGTGCATGGTATCATTCATGGAAATGATTCAATGGAAACCTTTAATTGCTGATAATATGCATGAAACACAGTGTTGGACTACCACTGCTTCGTCATGTCATTAGTGTACCACAAGGTTGAAAACCAAGCGACCAATGAATTTGAGGGTTTTATTTCTAGGAAGGTGGCTCCTTTAGGCATTTTCCAAGCGAAAAATGCAATCAAAATGATCAGCCAGCTATAATGGAATTCATATCCCAAGTCCTGAGATTCACATCAATCCTTCTTCCTTACGAGCTTGCCAGCTATGAGTTGGCAAGTGAGGCGCACTGCATCATCCTGTATAGAGGCTACCTTGTAACCTCGCTTTGCTTTTTTGAATTCTCCATAAGCTTCCTTGATGCATTGTGCTAAGGAATGATTTGAAGCCTTCCCTAGATAAAACTTATGAGGATCATGGCCCTTCACACTTAAGCCTGTGATCTGGTGGATCAACATCGGATCCACAGTAATCCTTCGGTCAAGCCACATGTATCTGCCATGATAGCACAATAGAAGAAGTTTAACGCAAGAGTTAACCTCCTGGTGCCACCCAAATTCAGGATCTTCATCACATTCAACACAGTGGACTACGCCAACTCCTTAATCCATGGTTGTGAGGCAAGGCGATGCTTCTTTCTAGTTGTCATCATGAGATAGAGATGGGGTGCCAACATGGCATAGTTCTTTTGGTCTCCCAAGTTGAAGTCGTTGTTCTTCTATAGCGGGATATGTCCTAAATGACTCTTGACTACGCGTATTCCTTTCAAAATGTACATATTAAACATGGTGTACTCATAATATCATGGGATGTTGTGAAGGTTAACAACTCCAGCCAAAGATGTGATATACTCAGGTAGGATTGATGGGATTTGCTTTGCATTAGCCAGATCATCACGGTGCTTACTTCATTGTTTAGTTCTGGGGTTGGCACGACCAGAATGACGTCCAGTCAAAGGGGAAGCCTACAGTGCCCTAGTCAATGATGCCTGGACACATTCAGATATCAGTATGTCAGCCATTAGCTTCTTAATTACCTCCTTGACATACTTCTCTAATTCACTAGGTTCGTCCGACATTATATTTTTTAAACAGACAGATCGAGGTATACAAACGAACAGGCGAGGTAGAAAAATGAATGACAAGGTCTAGTTTTAGATGACACAGCTCGACACTTGTACAATTCTTTGTTTATCTCAGTCAATCACGGTTAGAAAAAAGTGGTCCTAACGTAGCCACTAACAAGTTATATAAGCGGGGTATCATAACAAATCTTCCAATGACCAGGAAATGCTTCCATCAATGTAAATATCTTTGTTATGGCACGGTATCAACATCCAAAAGAGGTCCATCAGCCCATAAATTTGTTTTCTAACCATTCTGGAGCTTGATTCCAACAGTCGAGGTGCCTCCAACAGTCTTAGATATCGTCTTTGTAGCTTCTTGTAGCTTTTCCAACTTATCTTTCTTTTTATTATGCTTCCTTACCTTCTTCCCTATGATATGTGTTTCTCTAACTATTTTTGTAATCCTCTTTCCATTCTTATTCTTATTTTCTCCTAGCGCAATGGCTTCACATTGTTGAGGTGCCCTCAAAGGGTCTGAAGTTAATATCCCTTTTCTTAAGACATCTTGATTGGGCATAGATAGGTTCCTCAAGCCTTCTTGCATTCTTTCAACCTTGACAATTGATTCTCTTGCCTTCTGTCCCTCTTGTGTTGTTACTTTGTTTTGTTGCTTCAACTTATCCTCTCGTTCTTCTATTAGTCGCTCTATTTTTCTAGCTATGAAATCCCTTAGTTCTTGTTTTTTCTTTTCGGTAGCTTCTTCCTCTGCTTTCATTATGATCTGATCCTACTCAATCCAAGGCTTACCTTTTAAAAGTCGGAAAGGGGTGTTGTCCCCAACAAATTTAATGACTTCAAATTCTTCTTCAGTCGATGTTCCCTCAACAATAATAGGTACATTAGTAACTCTTCCACATAGGGCTATCATATTTCCCTTAAACAACCCTATCCTTCCTAACAAAGGTATCACGGTAGGTTTTCCCAAAATTTTCCAAGTTTCTTCTATTATAATATTCACTTGTGTTTCTTCATCCAAGACACAGTCTATGTTGAAGTCTTCTATTCTTGCACTTATGTGTTGTTTTACTTTCAGGATCTCTAGTAAGTTGACATCTTTGTGAACATCCATCATTTATTTCAACTGAACTAATGTAGTCTGAACTTCCTCTAGTTCTTTCTCTTTATGATTCTCTAACATTCCCGTAGTCTCTTGAATTCCTTCATAGTTTTTTTGTCTCATGTTCATTCGTTCAACTTTAGCAATCATCTTTGGACAATCCTCAACCTTATGACCAATAATATTACAACAAAGACAAATAGGACCTGCACTAGGGCATTCCTTAGCAAGATTTCCCAGTATTCTACAGTTATAACACAATGTCAATCCTTCATTTCTTTTAAATGTTCCCCAACCTCTTCTGTATTGCGCACTTCCCTTGGGATCATAGTGTTGGACCTGCAATTTGCAAAAATTCTTTATAGGTTCCAGCATCCATGTATTAGTCCAAAAACTCTTTCTATGCATAGGAACAACATATATTTCTTCATTTCCATTAAATTTACTCAAATCAACTCTTTATTTCAACTACGCCTTATCCTTCAGACTAGGACATTATCTATTAAACATACTTAAATTCATGCTTTCGAAACAAAAATTTTCACTTATCTTACTCTTGTCAAAATACAAATCTTTACCTTTTTTGGATCTTACCTCTTTCTTGAGATCGGATTTCTTTCTTAGCACCAAGATTCGCAAGTCAAGTAGAGTATTGCGCACTTCGACAGTTGTTGGAACAGGGGGATACCCAGGGTTCATCTCCAAGAGCGCACCAACAAGCCCTATCTACTGGCCCTTTCGGCAACACCTACGAAGCAGATGCACTCTCACCCGAAGCAGCTATGAGGGGGTTGCAGCATAGAGATGTCTACAACTAGGGGAATATCAAGTGGATCTATTACAACAACAATACATCATACATCTACCTTTCAACAAGCTATATCTAACCTTCACAACTATAGATTTGATATAATATAATAAGGCAGGTCACAATATAACAGCGACAGAGGTCAAAGCATCAATCACACACACAACAATAGATGTAAATGGTTCACCCTCTCTCTAGGAATACGTCCATAGAACTGTGCTTATGATTCATTAAGGTAAAGCATACAGTTCTTGTCTGTGCTCTTAGCTAGAAGACACTCTTTCTTCTCTCTCTTTCTCTCCCCTTCCTGTGCACCCAGCAATAGGACTTGACCTTCGCACACAACAGAAGATTTTACAATACCAGAAGGCTTCCTCTCTCTCAACACTTCTTTCTCACAGTACAATAATCGCTCATATCAATAATGACAATCTATCTTGACACCAACCCAACCTAGGCCCTTTAGACCTCTATTTATACATTACAATAGTTCATTGACATCCTTAGGCTGAAACCTAGGTGCCAAAACCCTAAAATACAAAAACCCTAGGTGTCTAAAACCCTAGGTCAACTTGACCCACTTTTTTTCTGGGCTTCGCCACCCTGTCTTTCCTTCCTTCTCGCGCGGTGCTCCAAAGAATCCACGGTGGTTTTTTCCGCTTGTTGAGTTGTCCACGATCCATATTCCTTACTAATCTATCATCCTTCATCTCCTTATCCAATGGTTTGCATCTCCTCGCTTCACTCCATCTTTTCTTCTCTTTTTTCTTACTTTGACCCATTGACAGTCACTGTGTCTCCCGCGAAGTTCTCTTTTCACCTTTTCTTCTTTGTTCTCCACTTCCTTCCATAACCAAGGGCCAATAGGCCCCCAACACTCACCTCTGAATCGTCCCGAGGCACTTTGGATCTGATCCTTTTGTTTTACTTCGACTTTGGACTACGCAGGGCAGCCTTGGTTTTTGCTTTATGCCTCCTCTCCCTCCTTATGCAGACTTTCTTTTCCATGTTTGGAACCCCGTTTCAAATACACCTGGTACCTAGACCCTTTTTCTCATGATTTTACTAAGAGCTTTGAGGTAGCTGGTTTTCATAGTACAACTTCAACCAACTCCCATTCACCAATCCTTCCTTCCATTCTCCCTTCAATGTTTTCAGTTGCGCAGCTCCTCCTTCTATAACATAGGCGATATCATATGGTCCAATCCAATGCGTTCTGAACTTCCCTGGGTGTCTTATAAACTTAATGTCATACACCAGTACTAAATCACCTTTCTTGAGTGCCTTCTTCTTCATGTGACTGTCATGATATGCCTTCTCTTGTTCCTTTTGAACCTGCTGGTGGAATCTTGCAATGAATTTGTCTTCTTCCAGTTCAACCAACTATGTGATTCTTTCATGAAAAACACCAGTGTCATCAATACCTGTAAAAGCAACAATTCTTAAGCTTGGTACCAAGTATTCCATCGAGACAACAACTTCGAGACCATAAACCAACTTGAAAGGAGTCTGTGTTGTTAATTTCTTGCAAGTGGTTCGATAGGCCCATAGTACTGTAGGTACTCTTAAGTCCCAGTCATCGCTATTCACAATGAAAATCTTGGTTAATGTTGTCTCCAAAATCTTATTGAATGCTTCAACTGTTCCATTTTCTTGTGGATGGTAAGGTGTACTCTTCTGATGGTGGACTGCAAATTCTTTAGTCAGGGCTTCAATTGT
>CBVK0100228584.1:0-24636 GCA_900067695.1 Picea abies
GAATTAGATCTTCTTTATATTCTTGTATAACCCTATAGATCTATACTTGGTTATCTTGAATGTTTTTCTTCATACCTTGATTATTTACTGTAACTGATATCTAGTTTCTCAAAGCACTGGTTTATTTAGAGGCATGACATTTTGTCTTTTTTCTAAGTCTTCTCAGTTATCCCATTGTTCCAAACACTTGATTATTAGTGATTTCTTAAGTTACCAAGCATCCTTAGCCTACAACCCTAAGGAGTTTCTTGGAGTGATAACAAAACCTAAAGATGAGGGATTGTGCATGGGGGAGGCAATTCAAATATTTCCTCAACCTTCATAGGATCAACCATGATCCCTTTTGTTGAAACGATTGAACCTAGCAAGCGTCTTGATGTCATGAAAAAGCTACACTTGTTTGGATTCAAGCGAATATGATAGTAGCGATACCTCTCAAAGACTAGTTGTAAATGGGTGGGATGATCAAATCTCTTATGAGAACATGATGCCAAATCATCGAGATATGCCTTGACTACATGTTTGAGGTCGTGAAAAGCAAACGACATGGCCCACTAAAAAGTGGCTCCAACATTCTCAAGGCCAAAAGGCATTTTCCTATAAGAAAATGTACCACAAAGACAAATAAAATATGGTTTATGTTGGTCCTCGGGCTTGATCTGAATTTGATTGTGCCCGAAAAAATCGTCCATTAAAGAAAATACCTCACAACCCGCACATTCATCGATGATCTGGTCAATAAATGGGGTTGGAAAATTGTCTTTCGGACAAGCTTTTTCAGGTCGTGAAAGTCCATACATACGTGGATTGTACCTTGCTTCTTGTTGATAGGAACATGGTTTGATACCCATTCCATCAATTGCATGGGGTAAATGAAACCAACTTTGATGAGTTTCTCTACTTCAGCCTTTATTGTCGTTGTTTTGTGAGGATTGACCGAGAGAAGATTCTTTGGGATAGGTTTGACATCAAGATAAGTCATGATCTCATGCTCAAAAATACGTGGATCATTTCTTGTCATCTCCTCATAATACCAGACAAAAATGTCGCGAAATTATTTAAATAATTTAGTGTAGATTTGAATCTCTTTGGGAGAACAATCTGCTCCAACGAAGAAATTTTCCACAATGCCAGGGTTTTTGTAGATGTCTATAGGAATCGTTTCGAAATAATTTCCATGTTTCCATCAGCATATATTCCATGCATAGACAAAGGGTTAATGGGACAAGGGGCATATCCATTCATGGTCGTAACAAACTCTCCTACCTCTATTCTCTTGAGCTTGGGTAAGAAATAAGATATGTGGTGAATATCATCCTGAGATCTGTCTAGCCCATTCATTGCCTCGAGGATCACCTCATCAGAGGTAAACAATAATTCCAAAGGGTTGTAAGAAGCGAGAGAGTCTTGAGCCCAAATAGGCTCGAGAATAGGATCTATCTCTTGTGGGGCAGCCAAATCAGGGTTGACTGAGCCTTGCTGGACAATACTGTATGTAACCTTGACAACAGATAATATCATGGCCATACCAAGGTGCCCTACCCCTTCCATCGAAGCCGATGGGGAAGGTAAATTCAATGGCCCATTAAAATAACTCGTTCTAAAAGACGTGACCTAAAAAATCGCAGCTTTTGACTAGTTGAGGACTGCTAAAAAAAACCCAACATCATTGGCAGGCAATGGATAATCAAAAGTTCCCATCAAATATGGAAGCAATCCGGAACCTAAATTGACAGTACCTAGTTGCGGGTTGTCAATCATTGGGATTGTGGATGCCCTCGATGAAGGGTTAAGATGGGAGAAGGATAAATGATCAATAGTTATGATCCAACCTTCGTGAGGAAAACATAAGGCCCAAGAAATGGTGGATACAACCAATGTCATAGAATAGGTCCAAATCCAACCTAACAAAAGATTGTAGTCGAGAGGCTCATCGACTACTTCTACCTCGACCCACACAGTTTTTCCCTCCAATTGCATGAGAAAAGATGGAATAATACCATGTGGTCTAAACAATCAACCATCAAACATAGTAAGCAACGTGGGTGATGGAGAAAAATATGGTTGGTCGATGGCCTTCCAACATGCCAATGACATCACGCAATTCGAGGCACCCTCAACAACCACCATACAAAAAATGTTATGTGTCAACGATTTCATGGTGTACGCCACTACTATCTCAAAAGTGACATGGTAAGGAAAATGAGGTTTACAATCCATAGAATAAAAAACAATCATTCCTAAGTTATTAGTCTCGGTCGTTCCCAAGGTGGACAAAATAACTTTTCTCAGTGGGGGGAAAACTCTGGAAAACTTCCAAAGAAGAAATTTCACAAGAAGTTTGTGTCGGATCCTCCACGATGGAGAAATTATGAGCAACCCTCATGTTTGGGTTGTGAGAATCCTTTTTGAATGCACCTTTAGGGATGAAATTCATTGTTTCTCCCACTGTCTTTTCAATTTGAAGAGGGGTCAATGGGTTGGAGGCCTCTTTTCCCTTCTCAACAGGTTTTGGCATTCCATATTTATGAACCTTGGTTGAAAGATGATCTTCGACTTTCATCATATAAATGTTTGCGGCTTCGTTTTTAGTATTGGGTGTGGGGGTTCCCTGACTGTTGGTTATTACTCTTTATAACTACTTCTTAGTTGACCCAGGTTCATATCTAAACAAGTTTCCAACAAAACCCTCTAAACTATCGACCCTTCTGGTAAACCAGAATGAAACACAACACACAAAATGTGTAAATTTTCAGACCCCAACCTAGTTTCAGTCTCACTGATTTTTCAGCCAATGTTTAATGCCCAAACCCAGTTTTATATCAACAAATAAAACTTAGCAGAAAATTAATTTCAGAATTGAAACATGAGGATTATGAACATCATTTATAACGTAGAAATAAAATATCAGCAACACATAAAACTCAGAAAATATAGACACGGATATTTTTTCTCTAGCTTTGACCCTGGAAAAACCCACAAGGGGAAAAATAGTGAGAGAGGGAGATTTTTATTATTTAGTAGCTTTAGAGAATTATGTTACATCATATTAATAAATTTAAATGACAAAGTTATCTCGACAACCGTGCCAAATCTTCACACAGGAAAATGAGTCAACTCCTCAAAATTCTTTCCATAATTTTCTGCAATCAAATACAGGTCTGCTCCTCAATTTTTGTGCCTCCAGAATGTTGTACGATCACCTTGAAATTCATGCCAACTTCCTCAGCCCAAAACAGTGAAATAAATGTTGTACGGTCACATTTGGAAACATGCCAAAACTTCTAGAAAAATTCAAAATCTGTGCCAAAATAACGGTCGTACGGACTGTACGAAATTTGTACAGTACGGACTATACTTTATGCCTCAGTGTTCGTGCCCTTTTTCCTGCTGTACAGAATTCGAAAATATGTATAGTATGGCCTTTTCTGCTGGACTATACCTTCCCTCGATTTTTGGGCCTGCTCTTCTTGTTGTATGGCTTGCTCAATTCGTACAGTACAACCTGCCTTCAATGTTGTCCTTAATGCCTTGATTTCTTTGCTAGTTTTCTTCCTTAGGATGCGTGCCCTAGCTCTCAGAAATGACTTCTCTCTTGCTGCTCGAAAATTCTCTCTCTCTTGTGTCTCAAAATGAATCAACTACCCAACAATGGGTGTGCCCTCCAACCCTAATCGACCTCATGAGGTAGGTGAGGGGTCTCTTAATCCAACAGTTGAGATTGGATTAGATGAGTGGCTGAGATTTTATGTCTCTTCACTCACCCTCACTAAATTCATAAAGTCACCTTTTAATTTGCATCTCACAAATTAAATGACTAGGGCCCACATTAGGCACTTTCTCACCCCTTAGGCGCCTAGGGATGAGAAACACTTGCCTTGGTACTTTAATTAATTAAAAATTTAACACTCCCTCATATTGAGGAAAGTGTTACTTACCACTCCAAGCTTGTCCCTGAAAAATACAAACTTGTCTCTGCCCAATGCCTTGGTGAGTATGTCTGCAACCTGCTCCTCTATAGATATGTACTGTAGCTCCACAACTCATCTCTAAACATAGTCACGGATGAATTGATAATGAATCTCGATATGATTAGACTGATCATGAAAAACTTGATTCTCCGAGAGTTTAATGCAATTCTAATTATCATAGTAAATCACAGTAGGCCTCAACTGCACACCAAACAATCCCACCAGCATCTTGAGAAGCTAAAGGGCCTCACAATTGGCCTGAATGGATGCCATATACTCAGCGTCTGCAGAAATCAAAGCCACTGACTTTTGTTTCCGACTGAACCAAGACCCAACTATTGATCCCAATCCAAAACAAAACCTTGAAGTGCTTTTCCTGTCACTGACACATCATGCCCAATCCGAGTCTGTATAACCAACCAAACGAACTCCATCTCCTCTCTGATAGTCCAAACCATAATCTACCATACCACAAAGATACCCGAGCACGTGTTTTTCTTCCACCCAATGCACTCTCCTAGGCTCCACCATGAACTGACTGAGAGTGTTGACAGCAAAACAAATATCTAGCCTGGTATTGACCAAATACATCAATGACCTGATCAACTGATGATACAAAGAGGAATCCACCAAATGTGACTCGGAAGCATGAAGTTTATTTCAGTTGGTAATCATGGGAGTGGTCATGGGCCTATTATACCCCATCTAAAATCTACTCAGAATGTCACACACATACTTCCCCTGTCCCAGGAAGATGTGTCCAAGCTCCTGCAAAACCTCCAATCCCAAAAAGTAATGCGTCAGTCCAATGTCAGCCATCTCGAACTCTGAAGCAAGGCTCTCCTTGCAGCTGTTGATGAGTCTCTTTGCCCTTATAATGAAAATATCATCCAAATATAGTAAAAGAATGAGAGGATCCTCTCCAACCATAATGAAGTATAGGTTGGGATCCGCCTCACTCTTCTCAAAACCCAACTGCTGCAAATAGGCATCTATCCTTGAATACCAAGCTCTGGGAGCTTGTTTCAGCCCGTACAATGCCTTCTTCAGTCTGCACACATGAGACTCTCTCCCATGCACCTCAAAGCCCAATGGCTGCTCAATGTACACCTCCTCCTCAATAAGACCATTCAGAAATGCGGTCTTCACATCCATCTGGTGGATCTTCCAACCCATCTCTGCTGCAATGGAGATCACTGCCTTGATTGAAGTGTAACAAGCAACCGGCGCAAAGGTCTTATCATAGTCGACTCCCTCAACCTGTGAAAACCCCCGAGCCACAAAGCGAGCTTTGTACTTCTCAATGCTGCCATCCGCAACATGCTTTAGCTTGTAGAGCCACTTGGAAGTCACCACCGACTTCCCCTCAGGTCTAGGAACAACTTCCCAGACATCGTTCTTCATGATGGAATTGTACTCTTCCATCATGGCATCTCTCCATACCTATCTACTAGTGGCCTCCTCAAAAGTGGAAGGCTCAGAATCCTGAATACTGCTCACCATCGCGATGTAGCTGCAAAACCTCTCGGGAGGTTTACTCTCCCTCACTGCCTGCTTGGGATTCCCCACTAAACCCTGTGCATCACTCAAAATGTCCCGAAGCCACTTGGGCTTCTTCCTCTCTGAAGTAGTGTCCTATGGAGGGGACTCTCCCTTCTCAACCCCATCTGCTGAAGACAATGATCCTGTAGTAGACCCTGAAGTACCTGATCCTGAAACCTGTGGATCGGTAGCCTGCGAACCTGAACTCTGTGGCCCTATCACTGAAACTGGTGGCCCTGAACTCTGTGTCACTGTAGTCTGTTGCAGGCTCACCTAAATCTGAGATGAAGACTGCTCACCTCTCTCTGTCCCTCTAGACTTCCTAAAGGCTTCGTCCTCCTCAAATCTGACATCCCTCCTCAAGATAGTCTTCCTCAAGGAAGGAAGGTAAATACGGAAAGCCTTTGAAGTCTCACTGTACCCAACAAAGATCCCTCTCTCTGCCTTGGGCTCCATCTTTGTCCTCTTCTCAGAAGGGACATATGAATATGTGGTGCACCCAAAAATCCGAAAGTGCCCCACCTCAGGCTTCTTCCCAGAGAAAGCCTCCTCAGGAGTCATGCTCCCCACAGCCTTGTGAGGACTCCTGTTCTGCAGATAAACTGCAGTGTAGCATGCCTCATCCCATAGAAATAGTGGCAGCCCCTAATCATGTAGCATGGCTCTCGTAGCCCCAACAATGGCCCTGTTCTTCCTCTCAGCAACCCCATTCTGCTGTGGGTTGTAAGGAACAGTCAACTCCCTCCTAATGCCCTCTCCTGCACAAAAATCCATAAACTCCTTGGAGGTATACTCACCCCCATTGTCCGATCTCAGGACTCTGATTTTCTTCCCTGTCTGGTTCTCCACAAGAGCTTTGAACTCTTGGAATCGGCTGAAGACCTGTCCTTTGGTCTTCATGAAGAAAATCCAGGACTTCCGAGAGAAGTCATCAATGAATACAACATAGTATAGGGATCCAGTCAACGATGCTGAAGACATCGGGCCACATACATCTGAATGTATAAGATCAAGTATCCCTGCCACTCTACTGTCACTTCTTGGAAAAGAAGTCTTGGTGAACTTTCCCAATGTACACCCCTTGCACAACTCATGGTGCTCTGAACTGAAATCTGGAACTCCATCTCCCTCAGAACTCGCAAAGCCCCATGGTGCAAATGTGCCATCCTTCTGTGCCATATCTCACATAGATTATCGCTGCTGCTGGTAGAATGAATCAATGCTCGCACTGGCTAGAACAAGAACTTGTAGAGCCTCTCATGTCTAGTACCAATCACTTTGGCCGAAGTGATGCTAGACCCTTTGGGGAAAAGAAGCACCTGCCCATCACGGAACAAGACCTCATAGCCCTTTTGCTCAATAGTAGAAACTGACACTAAGTTCTTCTTCAAGCCCGGAACATAAAGAACCTCTGTCAAAGTCATGGGAGGCAAAGACTCCCTCCGAAATGATACGGTCCCACAACCAGCCACCTTGACCTCCCGGTCATCTCCAAGCACTACCTCTACATCTCCACACTGAGTAAGGTCTATCAAGTGCTCACGAACTGATGTCATATGGCGAGAGGAACCACTGTCAATATACCAAGTATCCGGAGTAGTGGTCCTCGATGATAGACATGCAATCAAGGAAAATTCCTTGTCAAACTTGGTGGAAAACTCTTCCACCTCTGCTGAAGCTGTTGTTTGTTTCTTCTTCTTGTTTGGACACTGTCCTGCATAGTGCCCAAACTTATGGCAAGCAAAGCACTTGACTTTTCTCATATCTTTCTTCCCTTCACCCTTGGGCTTCTGTCCTCCCTTTGGACCCTTTCTGAACTTCTTCTTACTAGTGGTAGCAAGAGCCACATTCTCCTCCTCATGACCATTAGATGAACTGCCATGTACATAACCTCTCTGGGTCTCCTCCTGAACAAATTCATCCCAAAGACGTTCCCAAACGGGAAGCTTCTCCCTAGCAACAATGCCCTCCACAAAAACAGCCCATTGTTTGGAAACACCATTCAATGCTGTTCTCACAAGATCACTGTCAGCTATGGATTCCCCCACAGCTCCAAGCTCATCCCTCACCTGTGTCAATCTAGTAAGGTATGTGACCACATTTTCAGCCTTGGTCATTTTTATGTTCTTTAGTTTTTCCCTCAAAACCATCTTCCGGTTCTCATTTGTACTCTGGTACAATTTAGTCAAAGACTCCCACATCTCATAGGCATGTGTCTTCCCCGTCACGTGAGGAATCAAATGATCCTTGATGGCATCAATAATAAATCTCTTAGCCTTGATACTCTTCTTATTATAGGCTGCAAGAAGAGTAGCATCAGTAGGTACCACAACGGGATGAGTAGTGGTATTCTCCACAATGTCCCACAACTCGTTCTCTTGCAAAAGAAAGATCATCCTCTCCTTCCAAGCACCAAAATTCGCTGCCCCATCAAGTCTGTCTTCAACCCTCAAACCAGTAGCCATGACCCTCTTTCTTCTGAAAATCACAAATTCAAAAATCTGCCCTGTGAAGTGACTACTGTCCCTTTTCTATTTGCTGAAATTTCTGCTTCTCTTCAACTCAGCTCTGATACCATGTTAATTTTTAATTCAAAATCCCACCCAGTTTTAGTCTCGCTGATTTTTCAGTCAAATTTAAATGCCAAACTCAGTTTCAGCACTGTTTCAGCATATGCTACAACTGTGTTTCAGCATCTGCTACAGCCGTGTTTCGGCATCTACTACAGCATTGTTTCAGCATCTACTACAGCAGTGTTTCAGCATCTTCTACAGCAGTGTTTCAGCATATACTTAGCACTGTGTTTCAGCTTATGCTACAGCCTGGTGTTTCAGCATAAGCTACAGCGGTGTTTCAGCATCTAAAAAACTTAACAGAAGATAAATTTCTGAACAGAAAATAAATTTCAGAACTGAAACATGAGGATTATGAACATCGTTTTCAATGCAGAAATTAAATATCAGCAATATGCAAAACTCAGAAAATATTAGACACAAATATTTTCGATCTAACTTCGACCCTGGAAAAACCCACAAGGGGAAAACCAGTTAGAGAGGGATTTGTATTATTTATGAGCTTCTGATAAATTCTTTTACAGCATTTTTATCTTCAAATATTTACACAAACTTATCTAGACATTCCTATAGCTTTGCTCCTCAATTTCTGAACCAGAAATTCGTACAACAATACAGCAATTAATGATGTACGGACTGTCACGAAATTTGTGCCAAAACTCTGCTAAGATTCAATTTCTGTGCCACTCAATGCTATTCAGCAACCTTGGAATGCATGCCAGTGCTCCCAGAAATTTCTGTTGCTGTCTCTTTTCTTCAGCTTGACCTCTCTCTTGCTCTCTCTTGTTTTCTCAACAAGAATTCTTCAGCTCCTCTCTTGTTCTCTCAACAAGACTGTTGTTGCTTCCACTTCTTCTTGGCATCTCACCAAAAAGCCTCTTGGCCTCTCACCAAGATTTCTTCAACTCCAAGAATGGATGCGCCCATTTGCCTTAATCAACCTCATGAGGGAAGGTGAGGAGTTTTCTAATCTAACGGTTGAGATTAGATCAGATGGGTGGCTGAGATTTGGTGTCTCTTCACTCACCCTCACTTTAATCATAAAGTTATCTTTTAATTTGCATCTCACAAATTAATTTGACTAAGACCCATATTTGGCAATTTCTCCCCCTTAGGGCCTAGGGAAGAGAAACACTTGCCTTGGTACATAATTTTAATTAAAAATTTAACAATGCTTCATTGATATAACACTTGGATTATATGGTTAAAAGGGATTAAATTACTCTATTACTGATTCACCCCCCCTCTGAGTAATCCAACATGGTCTACCACCTCAACTACCATGTCACTATATGATCTACCACGTGGTTGTACAGACTGCCACGTGGCACAATTTTACTGGTCCACGAAATGACCTGAAAATGCCAAAAATGAGTGACATGTGACAGCCTTTGGTATTGCCACGTCACCATTCTGATGCCAACATGACACGTGTCACATCCTATGTGTGCCACGTATGCTTTACAGATGCTGACATCATCCATACTGATGTTGACATCGACAGTACAGATGTTGACTCATCCCCTGCTAAGTGGGATAGGTTGACCAAACTTTGACTGCGAATATCTTTCAATCCATAACTCTATTTGATGAGCCATTTGCATCATTAGAAATCTTGCGACACGCTCTTCGCAGTGATTCCATTTTCACTGAGCTTTGAGGACTTTGAATTTTTTCCCTTTCTCTATCTGTTGAGGCCATTCTGAGCTTCCTGAGTTGCTTCTGCGAGTTCTGAGTTGTCCTTAGTCTTTACTGGATCCTTTTTGGATCAATATCTCATCCTTTGATTGAATATGATTGCTATTAAAAACCAACCAAATAACGAGAGAGGATAGTTCATTATTACAATAGCAATAAAACCCTTAAGATAAAAAGGCATCATTCTCAAATATGTAAAGTGTCAGGTGCTCAACAAAGATCAGCTTAGTTAGTTCTTTAGGCGTTGATAGGGTCTATGGGAAGAAGAGTGTACCACAGAATTTTCTAGTCTCAGAACCTTTCATAAGGGTGGATGAACTAGTTTCAAATCAAATAGTGGACCTACTATAAAGGGGGTTCTTCTAGAACATGTTCCATTTTTCCTCACTCGCCCTCACGGTAGATACCCAAGAAATAATCTGCAATGCTAGGTTGCTACTGGGCACAACTAGAAGAGAGAACAAAATAGGAGATGTAATTGCAAATTAAATATACTGACAATGTTCAGAACAATACACTATGAAAACAAATAAATTAAAGTGTAATTATAAAATGGCAACGGTAATTTCATGTGTCCAAAGGTTTCCATGAAAAATATGTGACTTGTAGAAAAGTGTCCGGAGAGAGTGACTGGAAAAGTGAAATATCCAATATCTATACCATATTGATAGAGATATGGAGCCCATCTGTCTTTATTTCTTATAGACGGATTCATACGTTACTCCACATGGGAAGTGCCCTCCTTCCCATATCTCATGGAATGGTTTCTTTTTAGTAATAGGGCCTAGCGGGGGCTCCACTGCTTTCTCACTACTTTTTTATCCCAAACACATGGCTTTCAAAATAATGATGAGTTGCAGGGAGAGAGAGAATGTGTGTGTGAGAGAAGGTCTGATGATTGAATTGGCTAGGTGGTTTATGTTATCTCTTCATTGGAGCTCATTGCTTCTTGATTTAGTAGAGGAAGAACCCATCTCACTAGTTCATTCAACTTCATTATGTTTGGTCTTGGATCACTATATCTCTCTTCATTTTGTAAATATTTTTTATTCTTATTTTTCCACCATTATCCATGTAGATTTTGTCCTATGAATTGCAATGATGAAGAGTTTTGATCAATCTCTATTATTATCTTTAAAACTATTTTTAAAATAAGATAAGTTGATTCTATTCCTTACTTTGATATGTGTTATGTAAAATATATTCAAAATATATCCATTTTGTAAATATTTTTTTTATTAAGTGTTAACCATATAGTTTTTGTCCTTTGAGTTGCAATGATGAAGAGTTTTGATCAATCCCTATTATTATCTTTAAAATTACTTTTTCTCTCTTCTAGAGAACTATGACATGACAACATAAAAATAGCATAAGTTGATTCTATTCCTTACTTTGATCTACAATAATATTAAATGAAAGTTTCACTCACAATCTAGAGTCAACATATAAGTAAATAAAAAAAAGTTTAATTAATTATTTTGTGTTTCTTGTTTCTTTGGGTGTTTTCTTATTTAAATTGTTTTTATTTTTTTTAACATCGTTATTTGTGTAAACAGTTTTATATGTTTTAGATTTAATATATTTACCACTTTTTGTTTTACAATAACATAATTGGTGTTTCATTCTTTTTTATTTTTTTGATTTTACTAAAGTGTTCTCAACTTTGTAAATTGATGTTATAGTCTTGGAATCATTTTTGGAAAGGCTCTTATTTTCTTGATTTAAATTCTGTTGGAACATTAAGTTCTGTTGGTTCATTACACTTCTCCTAAAATCAGGTGGTCAGGCAGTTAACCTACATCTATAAACAATCGGTCGGGTGATTAACCATATATCTACATCAGTCGATCGAGTAGTCAACAATCATGTCGGTCGGATAGTCAACCAATGGTCGAAGATAGTCAGCCAGTGGATCAACCAGCCAAGCAATCGACTGCGAGTTGGATTCCTAGATGGTTGAGTCAAGCATCCTTGTTGAGCTGACTATACAATGCAGATTTGACGGAGTCAACTCTAACAAATGACAGTTATATGTGGACAAGATCCTCCCAATTTCATGGAAGTTGGTTAGATCTTGAAGCTATAAATAGTATACCTTATGGGTCATTATCATTAAGTGATCAATTGATACCCTTGTTGTGTACAAGATGTCCATTATGCATTGTGATGTTTTGATCACAATGTGTTGTGCTTAAGTGTTGTAATGGTGTCTTTAGACACCACCTTTTCTATCTTTGAAACATTATTTCCTGTTTGATTATCTATAGTATTTTTTATCTATTTCATATCAGGTTACACCCTCTCCCCAACAAGGCAATAGTGTCAATGGTTTGAAACATCTCCTGTTATCCGCAAACCTTGTCGAGTCTGATTTGTTATGTGACTGACTCTGGGTCAGTGGTTTGTTGATTGTAACTTATTGAAACATATATGTTCTGTCTAGATATCAAAGATGGATTTGAATATTGATCCTGTAATTCTAAATGGATCAAATTATGCAATATGGACACCAGACATGGAAACCCTATTGAAGAGCAAAGAACCATGGCAGTATATAAAGACTGTGATTCCAGATCCAACAGATGATCAGAAAAATTTAGTTGTTTATGGAAAGAAGGTTGAGGTTGTGGGGATCATCACAACCTATATCTCATGGGATATTCTTTTTCATATCAATGGAATCAACTTCCTTCATCAAGTTTGGAAGAAGCTAAAGTCGTTGTTCGATAGAGTCGATGAAATCCATGTCATGCAATTGGAGAAAGAGTTGATCTCTATCGATCCTCATTCTTTTGACATCATAGAGGACTATTTGGTGCATTTAAAGTAACTCCAATTGAAATTGGGTGAATGTGGAAAGAATGATCAGAAGAAAGATGGACAACTCATCGAGATGGTCCTCATGAACTTGAGAACATCATTCGATGTGTTTGTTTCAAATTTATGCACCAACTAGAAGGCACACAAGAAATATGGTAAGGATTACACCTTTGAAGCTTTCTATGGTCTTTTTATCATTGATTAGCGCATATTTCTTCAAGAAGGAAAGCTTGGTGTTAAACTTCAATCCCACTTGCTCAAGGGAAAGGGAAAGTTGAATCATAGGGAAATATGATGGTTTAATACCCCTACATAGAGACTTGGATGCCTCAACTAGAAACCTAAAGGGAAAACATATGCACCTCATCAAAGTCGAAATATGAAGACATGTCAGTACTATGGAAACACTGGAGACGGTCTACTACAAGAAGAGAGACAATTTAGAGGAGAAGATTAACATGTTGAAGGAGATGTGTCCATTGTTCATTGACTTGCTAATAATTTCACCTTCCAAGTTGGTACTTCTAAAGCTTTATTGTCTCATTCTGTGCAAAAAAAATGGGTAGTCAAACCATTGTGCACTCATCATATGGTTGACTATGCTTCCTTGTTCACATCCTTGAATGAAGCTGAGGAGAGGAAGATTTAAGTTGCCAAAGATTTTTCTCTCGATATTTCTGGTCAGGATGATGTTTCATGTTGACATGGGAGAATTGTTGACATTTACCATGTACTACGCCTTAGTGCCAATTTGTTGTTTTTTGCTTAGTTAACAAAAAAAGGTAAGATTGCGGAGATTTGGTCAGATCGATTCTTTTTTTTAGATTTGAAGAAAGGTTAGTTGATTATCGTCGAAGGGTTTCTCAACCTGAAGGAAAATCTATATAAATTATATGACACGACTCAACCCAACATCAAACCAGATGCTTTTTTTGCTCACATTGATTAGTGAAGTCGAAATTGTAATGAATGACTCGAACACCTGAATTTTTGAAGTCTGCAGTTGATGGAAACTGAGAAAATGGTTGTTGGTTTACCTAAATTTTTTCCCCTGAAGGAGTCTGTAAAGGATGTGTGCTTGGCAATCATTATCAAGCACCTTTTGACTCTAGAAAAGCATGGTGAGCACAAAACCATCTAGAGCTAGTTCGTAGTGATGTCTGCTATATCAATCTACCTTTCCTAGTAGGTGCAAGGTATATCTTGGAATTCAGATGATGATCTCTATCGTTTAACTTGGGTTTACTTTCTGAATAATAATAATCTTGTCTTTGAAAAGTTCAAAGAATTCAGAGCCTTTTCTAAAAAGCAATGTGGTCGACCCATTAGGTTCTTGAGATTAGACAATGGTGGTGCACATGTCAACGGACCATTTAAAGAATACCTGGTTTGATCTGGTATTGAATAGAAGTGGTTGGTGCCTCACACACCTCAACATAATGGCATCGTAGAACGCAAGAATTGAATGTTAGTTGAAATGGCTAGATTTCTTTTGTAGGCCAAAGATCCATCTTCTCACTTTTGGGTTGAAACTATATATTGTGCAAACTAATTGCTCAATCACATCTTGAATCGAGTTGTTCCTTCGGTGATTCCAATCGAATGGTGGTGTGGAAAGAAGCCTTCATTCGGCCACCTCTGTGTGTTTGGATGTTTTTCCTCAGCTCATATTTATGATGATTGTAGAAATAAGTTGGATGCAAAGAGTCATGCTTACATCATGATGGGCTGATCTGAAGATTCTAAATCCTATCGATTATTTGATCCTGATACGAAAAATCCTTAGATGTTAATTTATTTCTTCAATACACATAAGAATCCAACTTGATTTGAAATATAAATGATCGCTTTGACTGTTTACAAATAATATGAATTCACTTATCTATCCAAATCCACTTTAATGATAAAAAAATTGCAAGAGAATTGAGCAAAATAGAACAACAATAATATAACACATACACAAGTTTTTTAACGAAGTTCACCCATCTTGGGCTACGTCTCTGGGTCCACTTCCAATAAAGACCTCTTTATTAATGCTCAAATGCTTGTGTTCTTACAATGACCTTTTTACTCATTTCTCAAACTCAAAAATAGAGTTCACCATTGAATTCCTCTTAAAGTTTTGAGAAAAATGAGTATAAACACCCTATGCTTTCCTCAAGGAACCCTATGGCATGCATTACAATGCAAACTGAAAGTATAGATACCCTTATGGAACGAAATTAGATGCACCTTAGCACGCATACCAATGTATCATACTCTATCTGGAGCTAGGTTTATATAGGTGTGGGAGGCCTAACTGTGGCCCACTATATTCTCGAGACATTTGTTATAAGTTAAATATATTTTGTTTTGTTTGTTATAACAATAGTTGCATTTGGCGCATTGGTAGGAGGTTATAGTTAAGACTTTGGAATATTCTATGGAATATTTTCCTGGAGGTCATTGGTTCTATTCTATTCGACCCCAACAAATTTTATCCTCCCTTAGCCATTATTGGCCAACCAGAGAATGTCACGTTGGTCCACCTGTTTCCTACTTCAACACCGCATCATATGCCACCTGTCTATAAAGATCTGCTACTTGGCACTCACCCATTGGTCCACATCACCCTTCTCACTATACTTTCCATGTCATCGTATGGATGACACATGGCACTTTTTTATTGGTCCAACTAGACCCTCAAAAATGCCATTTTTGGGTGATACATGGCACTTTGTCGTGTTGCCATGTCACCATGCTGACATTAGCATGAAATCTCTCTGTCAATTGTACGACCTATATAGACAGGCCACATGGTATCCTATGGGCCTACCATGTGGCACCCCTACTTTGACTTTTTCATTGTTTTTCCAAACTTCTGAAGGCCAAAACTTTCTCATACGATGTTTGTTTGAAATGATTTTTTGTGCCATTGGAAATATATCACCGATCTCTATGAAATGGAGTCATTTTTAAGAGTTTATGAGAAGATAAATTTTTGAGCATTTTGGATCCTCCTAGATCACTTTTGAGCATTTTGGATCCTCCTAGATCACAACTTCCCACTGAATAACTTTTGGACCTCCAAAAGTATGGATCATTTAGAAATAAAGTGAGGACACTTCTATCTCACTTGTCCTGTATAATCCATCCATCTGTCTTGGATAACAAGCACTTGACTCATCACGGTAATAACGGAGATTGAAATAACACTATTGACCAAGTTAACCATTCCATTAAATTCACAAACTCTGCCATTCATTGTTGTAGTAGCTAACCATAATCCAATGATTAGTAATAAACTAAACAAGAAAACTGAATATACATATGTGAAATAGAATGAACCATCAACATATTTTCCCTTCTTAACAGAAAATCATTTATTCCTAGATTGAATTTGTTGATGCATTATGAAATCAATTTTATCCAAGAAATCATTGATGTTTTCATATAAGATAATGGATAAAATTGATTTCATAATGCATCAACAAATTCAATCCAGGAATAAATGATTTTACCATGTTGAATAAGATCATCTTGTGTCTGACTCTCCCACCATATCAAAGTTGTGTCTCTTAGGCGAAGAGTAGCCAATTGTATATTTGAAGTGTAATTTATGATTTTTTGTACCCTGCAATACACTTCAATTTGTTTGACCCAACTATCCAACTTCTTTGCATTCAACTCTCCATCATAAGTAGGCAAATCAAATTTTACATCTAGCTTTAACAAAGGCAAATCATGAAAATGAGAAGACTTCTTAGAATGTTTCTTCCTCTTATGAGAATAATTTTCACTTCCATCAGAAGAATATGATGAGGAGGAGGAGGACGATGATGATGATGATGATGGGAATGAAGGAGGCTCTGAAGGTTCTTCACCTTCTCCTTCTTCTTTAACTGCTTAAGGTTTTACTGATGTACTTTCTCCCTTGGCCTTCTTTCGATCCTCTTATATACCTTCCACCATAACCTTCATCAAATTAAATGCCTCGAAGAAATCATCTTTAGAGTCATAAGGACCTAACCTTCTTGGTGAAGCCATCTTTCCTCTTTGAGTGAAGCTCCTTGAACCAATTTCAGGATTATAACTTGCAATCTTGCCTTCACCTTGCTTAGATTTGAACCTCGTAAGCATTCACTTGCAAATACAAGTCAAACCATCTATGATACCAACTTTATCCAAAAATCCTTAGATGTTGATTTATTGCTTAATTACACATAAACATACAACTTGATTCGAAATATAAATGATCACTTTGACTATTTACAAATAATATGAATTCACTTATCTATCCAAATCCACTTTAATGATAAATAACTTGAAAGATAACTAAGCGAAATAGAACAATAATAATATAACAGATACACAAGTTTGTTAACAAAGTTCACCCATCTTGGGCTACATCTCCAGGTCCGCTTCTTGTTGAGACCTCTTTATTAATTCTCAAATTCATGTGTTCTTACAATGACCTTTTTACTCGTTGCTCAAACTCATAAACAAAGTGCACCATTGAATTCCTCTTGAAATTATGAGAAAAATGAGTATAAACATCCTATGCTTTCCTCAAGGAACCCTATGGCATGCATTACAATGCAAAATCAAAGTCCAGATACCCTTATAGCACAAAATTTGATGCACCTTAGCACACATACCAATGTCTCATACTCTGTCCAGAGCTAGGTTTATATAGGTGTGGGCAGCCTAAACATGACTCGCTATATTCCCAAGACATTTTTTATAACTTAAATATATTTTGTTTTGTTTGTTATAACAAGAGTTGCATGTGGCACATTGGTAGGAGGTTATAGTTAATACTTTGAAATATTCCAAGGAATATTCTCCTGGAGTTCATGGGTTCTATTCCATTCGACCCCAATGAATTTTATTCTCCCTTAGCCATTATTGGCTAATCGGAGAGTGCCACATGGTACTCTCTAGTTGGTCCACCAGTTGCTTGCATCAGCACCACATCATCTACCATCTGCCTATACGGATATGCTAGTTGGCACTTGCCCATTGGCCCATGTCACCCTGCTCATTGTACTTGCCACATCATCATACGGATGACACATGGCACTTTTTTATTGGTCCAACTTGACCCTAAAGAATGCCATTTCTGGGTGACACGTGGCACTTTGTCGTGTTGCCATGTCACCATGTTGACATTAGCATGACATCATTCTATCAATTGTATGACCTGTATGGATAGGCCACATGGAATTATGTGGGCCTTCCACATGGCACCCCTACTTTGACTTTTAAATTGTTTTTGCCAAACTTTTGAAGGCCATAAATTTCTCATATGACGTCTATTTGAGCTGATTTTTGTGCCATTGGAAATATGTCGTTGAGCTCTATGCAGTGAAGAAATTTTTAAGAGAATCTAAGAAGATAAATTTTTTCGCATTTTGGATCCTCCTAGATCACTTTTGAGCATTCTAGATCCTCCTGGATCATTTCCTATCAAATGTAAAATCATTATCAAAGAAAATGTATGGTTTGATGAAAATCATTCTAGCATCAAGTTGTTGAATGCCTCCTCTATATTGCTACAATATGATCACTTTGTTGGACACACCAACCACACTGACAGGGGGGGTGAATCAGTGTAGGGCTCTTTTTCAACTTTCCTTCACAAAACACCTTAGTTAGCAATCACCATTTAATCATCACTTATTACTATCATTTATAACCAGTTGTATGTGAACATATATCAGCAACAGATAACAACAACATATATCATCAATAATCCATCACCATAAAGAACACAAGGAAAACAAGATGTATGTACAATTTTCTTTTTATTATGGACTACAATCCTTGGGTTTATCAACAACAACTAAATACAGTATCAACTCCACAAGAGAACCAGCTCTGCAATGCAAGACTCAGCTTACACAACTCAACACCAACTGAGAAGAGGATTCAATCCTCAACAAATACCAATCTATCCATAGGCACACGACCTGTCAGTAGTGCATCATGCGTATGTACACACCCTACCAAAGTTCATCCCATGTATGTATGTGGTCTAGCTCACAGCATCCTGCATATGCCTCCTGAAAAACTAGGGTTTTCACTCCTTGAAAAATCGGATCCTCTACAGCCTCTATTACATCCACTTCTTCCCTTCACTGTCCAATTTGTACCATAACCAAACACAACACATCTATGTTGTCCAACATCTTACTCATGATCCTCAACCATACAATATGAAAGTTACTTAATCATGTACAAGTAACCAATATACTATGGAAACCATATCAGTACAGAACTACAAGAGTGTTGCTCAATCATTCAATCAACCAACATAAACCATATCACAACATCCATACCAAGAATGCCTTAAGCATTCACCATACCATAAGAAAGAGTATCCATCAAAACAATCATGTAACCATACCAGAACTTCTATGGTAGATCTGATCCCATAGAATGTAGATCTGGAACTTGCTTCAGACTTCAGAAACCTGGCACCATATCATACTCAAGTCTACATGACTCTCTCCAATTTTACGTGCTCTAACCTCCTTTAACCTGTGTGTGTATGCACTCTGGCTTACTGTGGCCCGCGTATGTACGCGCTCTGGCCAACTGTTTCTCATGTACTCCTTCAGAAACTAGGGTTTCTGAACTTCCAAAACTTTCACCGTCAAGATCTCAGACTTACGCAAACTTTGATGCGTCCATGAGAACTTGGAATCACTTTCTCACTCAGAATAGATCTTCAATATATGCTCAAGAGATATTTCTTACAAGAGACCCTTGCCTCTTATTTATACTCTCCAAGTAGCTTCCTTTAGAAGGATCCACTTCGCCACTTTGTCCACATATCCACTTTATCCACATAATCACTTTGTCCACATAGCCACCTATGTCCAACTTTGTCCAATTGGCCACTTGTCCATATATCCACTTGTTCACTTGACCCACTTTCCTTATTTTAGGGTTAACCCACTTATAACCACTTTCCATAATTGGTGAATTCTCCATTTACTTTATTATTTAAATAATCCTCTTTGACTTCATCACTTCACTTTATTATTTAAATAATTTCTTCTTTGTAAACACTTTGACTACCTTTGACCTTTGGGGGCTTCTAGCCAACAATGAGGGTCCTCCAACTTCATAAGGCCATAACTCTCAAACCATGAGAAGTTATGTGACATTCCACATACCACCAGAAATGGCATGACAAGCACTATCTATCTAGGATAGTTTAACTGACAAATTCACTGATCTTTATCTCATTATTCCACAATTAAGCATGGGTTCTCTAACCATACTTCTAGGATAACTCAACCGAAAAGCATCTTCCCGTGAGGGATTTCACCATAAGGGGTTCACTTTGTAGTTCATCCATTTGTACTTCCTATCAACCATGACAAGACAATAATGAATCATTTTTACATCAATCCAACTTGGAATAACCCATGACAACATATCTCTATGACATTGTCCCTTTGTCATTGATTTCATGCATGACCACATGATCCAACGATCAATACATTAAAACATCAATCCATCTATTCTTCATATATCAATGAAAACATATTGATCCATCTTCATATATGCATCAATCCATCTATGCATCATATATCAATGACAACACATTGATCCATATTCATCTATGTATGACATCATACAACTATGACTCCACTTGACATCAATCCATTGACATCAATAACAATACATGATCCATCAATACTATGACAATACATTGTTCCTTTGACATCAATGACAACATGATCCAACAATCTCTCCCTTTGGCATTGATGGCAATACCAACAATGATGTCAACACCAATCATTGATGGCAACATGTAGACATGGAATTGCTCTCCATCAATATTCATCTCAATCACATCAATGTGACTATCTCTCCCCCTTTGAAATCAATGGAAAAGGGTAGTTCTCTCCTTGGGGCTTCTCCCCCTGCCTGAACTCTCCTTGGGGCTTCTCCCCCTGCCTGAACTCTCCTTGGGGCTGCTCCCCCTACCTGAATGCATTTGATCTTCCTCTAAATAATCTCTCCCCTTTTGACCAAGGGATATCACTACGATGTAATGTTGAAGATATATCACTCATTCTCCCCCTGTGACCATCTCTCCCCCTGGAACCATGCCTCTGTGCACTTTCTGCAAGTATTTACCTTTGCATCTGATAAATATCTCCTCCTAGAATCATGAGAAGAAGAATGACTCCACCTGTGGGTATGTCTCCCCCCTATCTTCTCTGCAATATGGACAATATGCTACCACTACAATGTTCTTCTGCTGCAAATGCTACTGCTCAACCGGAACATAGATCACATTCTCAAGAGTGATCCACTCTTCCTATGATGATCCTTGGACTTGTCCATGTATCAAACTCATGCCATACCATACATCATGAAGAAAAATATATGTCAAGAATGAATAGAGAATCATGAACAAAACATCAATCATGTACATCATGTGCCATACAATGTTCCAACCATGCACAACACCCATGTAAATCAACCATGTACATCCTATGCCATACAATATACCATACGATATCATCAATGGAGTGTATCAACCATATGCTTCTACAAACATGCCAACCATGTGCCTCAAATAAGTGGCATATCACTCATGTAATGCCTCTGCCATGAACCAAGTGCCACAACCATGTATCTTAACCATCAAGATATCAATCAAGCATCATAACAAGTGTCTCAACTATATCATCCCATACATCATGTACCAAAGTATATGCTAAAACAATTAATACCAATGCTGTACTTTAGCCAAGTAATATCACCCACAAACATATACCATCTATGAGTGCATCAACATTGCACTAAACATGTATCACCACCTGTACCAAGAAAGTGCATCAACCATGCACCAAACCTCAACAAGATGAACTACAATCAAGATGTGTTCCCATACATGTATTCCATATCAATCATAGACCATGTGCCAATCATACTGATAGAAGGTGCCTCTAACAATGTACCAAGAGTGTACCAATCGTGTATCAACTATAGATCAAGCTATGACTCATCAATGATGTATAACATAACCATCTCATCAACTCATTAAATACATGTCCCAATATGTAGCTCAACCATATGCCAAATGAGTGCACCAAGATATCCAACAAATATGCTTCTAACAATACATCATCAATGGAAATCACATATGTACCATCCATCTATCATATCAAATCTGCCTTAACTTCCATTCACTACAACAAATACTAAGTATCCAAAAATACATGTATTAGAAGTGTGCCTCAATAGATCAATTATAGCTCTAGCTAGCATCATCATGATATATCTCAAAACCAAAGTGCCATAACTTTACTGTCACAACCAACATTGTTCCTCAACAAAAAAATGTCTCAATCCACACTCTAGGGTTAGTACCATGCATCCAAGATAGTCTTTCAACACTCAACCATATTTCATCACCATACATACATCAATTATGTATGCCAACATTCAATCATGAAAACCTACAACAAACCATGTCAGACCCTACAACAAACCATGTCATACCCTGCAACACAGAGTTACACCATCACATCAAGTTGCAACTTATTTGCATAGCCTACTTCCCAAGGCTTTTCCCACAGATACGCGGCCTTCTATATAGACAACTCGTGTATGTACATGACCTATTTATAGGTCAACTCGCATATGTACGTGATTGTTATCATTGTAACCCATGTATGCTTCAGAAGATGTCAAACTTGAGCTTCCCTTAAGGCTGCCATTTTGTTCTGATTGTTCAGTCTTCTTCACCCTTAAGGCTTCTCAGAACTTGAGTTCTGATCTTCCATTTTTACAACATTGTCTTCTCTTCTAGCCTCACATGTTCTTCTAGTCATACTATATGAAACACTCCTCATGGATTGTGTTCTTTTGTTCCATCAATCTTGGGATTTTTGACCAAATCCACTATAGCTGTAGCATCTCATGGTGTGACAATGAGCAGCAATGTGTCCTACTTGATTACATCTCCAACACCTTAGGGTGTTATGAAATCTTTCATTATCTCTCCTTGCATAGTATCTGCATTCCAAAGTTTTGTGACCATATTCATTACATGAGTAACAGTGACCATGAAAAAAAATTTCATACATTTTCTTTGGTGTCCATCTTGAAGGTGTCTCTCTTTTGAATTTGCTTTGAGGTGTAAATATGGCTTCTTGATGTCTTCTTTTCTTTGTTCTTTTGAAAGTTTCCTTCCCTTGTGTAGATGGATGACTTGCAGCATTATTTCCATCTTTTGAGAGTGAGGAACTTACCTCAAGATTCTTTGAGGTGCTTGCTTCAACATGTGTATCATCTTTATTGTATCCAAGACCTGATTTATAATTTGGTGATCTTTGACTATCCAAGATTTCATTCAAGATTGTTGAGCTATTCAAGAATTTGTTTGACTTCTCTAATTTCTTTCTAAGATCAACAACTTCAGCTTCCAACTTATGACATGACTCTTCCTTTTCATTTACTTGATTCTTTAATAGTTTCTCTACCCTTTTGGATTCTTCAATTTGGGTCTTGATATGGATATTAACTTCAAGACTTTTGCTAATCTCATCATCTACCTTATTACTTTCTTCTATTTCATTCTTTAGTCTTTTGATCTCTTCTTCCTTTTCTTCTAATTGAGAATTTTTACTTTCTTCTTGTTCTTTGAGCATTTCCTTGAGTTTCAAGATATGATTTTGATTCTTTTCAAGAAACCTTTTAGTGTTCTCAGAAAGATAGCTATAGTCTATATAACTATGGTCATAGTTGTATTCATACAGACCCCAATCAACTTTATTTTTAATCTTTGAAAGTTCTTCTTATACTTCTTCCATGGGATAATTATCATCTGATTCAACACAAACTATTTATAGATTTTCTTCTTCACATGTAGAGAAACATTCAACTTCATCCCATTTAGAATTATTGCAATCAGAGGATTTTGGAGATTCTTTACCTTCATTGTTCTTGATGGAGTTGTCTTTAGTGTCTTCCTTTTTTCCTTGGTATGTCTTCTCTAACTTTAGCCATAGATCCTTGGCGGAAGTGCATTGTCCCATGATTTCTTTGATAGAAATTGAGAGTCCATTGAAAATGGTCTTGAGATCCAATCATCATTCTTATTTTCTTCCTTTTGAGCTGCAAACTTTGACTTATTCCTCAAGGGAACTGATCCACCAATAGCTTCTTTCCAAACACCTGCTCCTTTTTCCTTCAAATGCACTTTCATTTCTATTCTCGATGTTGAATAATTTTCCTCATCAAGGATTCAAACTTCATCATCCATTTGTGTGTCCATGGATCTCCTCCAAGCTTGTTAAGGCTTATAGTGAAGGCATGCTTTGATACCAATTGTTGGACACACCAACCACACTGAGAGAGGGGTGAATTAGTGTAGGGCTCTTTTTCAACTTCCCTTCACAAAACTCCTTATTTATCAATCACCATTTACTCATCACTTATTACTATAATTTATAACAAGTTGTATATGAACATATATCAACAACAGATAATAGCAACATATATCATCAATAAGCCATCACCACAAAGAACACAAGGAACATAAGATGTATGTACAATTTTATTTTTATTATGGACTACAATCCTTGGGTTTATCAGCAACAACTAAAGAGTATCAACTCCACAAGAGCACCATCTTTCCAATCCAAGACTCAGCTTACACAACTCAGCACCAACTGAGAAGAGGATTCAATCCTCAACAGATACCAATTTTTCAATAGGTACACGACCTGTCAGTAGTTCAACATGCGCATGTACACACCCTACGAAAGTGGAGCTCGCATGCGTACGCAGTCTGGCTCATAGCAGCTTGCATATGCCTCCTGAACAACTAGGGTTTTCGCTCCTTGAAAACTTAGATCCTCTGCAGCCTCTGTCACATCCACTTCTTCCCTTCACTATCCAATCTGTACCATAACCAAACACAACACATCTATGCTGTCCAACATCTTTGTAAGGTAGCTAGAGAGGTAGTAGGGGGGCCTAGAGGGCCCATAGTGATAATAGTGGAGGTCATTCAATGT
>CBVK0100228585.1:0-24636 GCA_900067695.1 Picea abies
CTTTCTTATCTATGCATGCATACAAGGTAACATGTCAAGCTTAAGTTTTCCACAAAAGATCTAGACCTGCATTCTTTATCTACTGAATGTGGAGGTTACTGAGATATGGAGAAATGATGGAAGACACGTACCCAACCACTTATTCACTTTTAATGTGTAATTTTTTTTATCATTATATGTATTTAATTAACAAAAATTGAAGTTGTTTTAAAATATTTGAATTTAATTTGAAGATTAAAAAGTTATGTTTGGAGAATGATAAGTTAAAAGTTATTTTTTTTTACAATGAATAGGTTATAAAATAATCATTTTATAGATTAAATTTATTTATTTTTCATTTTCATATGAAAAGAATAATTAAATTTAACTTGTCAATGTAGAAGGTTACAATGAAGTTAACCCTTCAATTTGAAATATAACTGTTACCTTCAAATTTGATCCCTCTTCCCATTTCAATTTAGCAATTTGCAATCAGAGGTAGGGCGAGTAGAAAGAGGAAATGATAAGAGAAAAATATGGAAAAATTAATTTAAATAACATTTGGAGTCCACCTGATATTGCATTCATGGAATGACAATGCATAATATGTTGTCATAACATTTTCTTCTTGTCAAACATATTCCCTGAACTCAATAGTAGGTTGTGCTGGAAAGCACATGGCCTATTACTTTAGTAGATGGCCATGGATATCACTAATGAAGACAACACTTCACTAGCTTCAATATTAGTGGGAGAGGGAAAGGCAAAGCCTATTTGAGATGCATAGTCTAGTGCTTTGATTATTTACTCAATTGATTAGGGTGAGACCCAGTTTGACCTTTTATCAAGAGGATCTAGCATTAGATTATGTTGATCTAGCTCCCCACAAAGAATGTGAGAGAATCACTTGTCGATTGACCACAAAAAAGTAATAAATAGAGGCATCCCTTGCGATTGAAGGAGATTTAATTATTTCACTACCTATTAAGCAAAAGTTGTCACAATTTCTTATTAACCAATTGATGTAGAAGTTGTATTTGCCTAAGTTTTAGTAGCATCACTCTCAACTTGAGAAGTGAAGTTAGTTAAAGAAAATTGAGATCCACCCACAGTTGACTCAATAGTGGGAGATGCAACCTCTTTGTTTACTTCAATGACCTATAACTAGTAGAGATAGAGGCACCGAAAACAAAGGAAAAGGCAAAGGTCTTTAGGTAAAGAAGAAAGGGACAAATATTGAGGTGGGCACATAGAGGGGAGTAGGAGAAACTTACCCTATTTACAAAGGACCCTCATAAGTGGAGGTAGTAGTTACAATATCAATGCTAATGGTTATGAGCATGTCACTATGTGAAGGAAGAGATCCAAGTGAAATTCCATATTTTGAGAGTGGCTCGAGCCATCATCAAGGATAAGTGTTATCACCTAAATTTCACACACAAAGACATTTAGGCAATCACTGGAAAACATCACCAATGCACAAGAACACAAAACAACAAGGATACCCCATGGATATTAGACATCACCCCAAAAGAGGTTGAAAAAACTTTACAAAACTAGGTTTTCATACAATTGTTCGACCTGCCTACATTAACACTTGCACAAATTGCACAATGTTTCCTTTGATATCCACACAAGTCTACATGTACACACAAAACTAACTTGTTCGGTACAATTAAGAGGCCAATCCTAGCACAAGTACCTTTAGGTTAATGTGTGGGTATATTTTTGAAATTAAGTTTCATTTATGAGGAGTACTCCCCTCCCCCCACAAAGTCTCCATAAAGCATTGATCATTCACATTGAAACTATTTTTCATGGAGCTTGGAAACTTCCTATAAATAAGAGTCATGTGGTAGAATTCAAGGGAGGAATAAAATTGTAAAGTTATGTTGTTTATATGATCTTGGAGATCACTTGTATTACGCTTTCCATCTTTTTTATCCATAACTACTATTCTTGTTTGTTCTCTTCCATTGAAGGAGCGAAAAAAATTTCTTCATACACACCATTTGTGAGAGACAAGCCATTAAGGAGCAAAAGGACCCATCCAAGGAGAGTGTAGGAGCACTTGCATACATCATTCTCCCTAGGTGAAAATATTCATGTTGAAATCCCATCCATTGGTAATACATTAGTATTGTTGCTTCCCTCTCTTTTGTTGTTTAAATTTTATGTTTGTAGCTTAGTTATTTGTGTGAATCTCATGCATGTTCTTTTATTTCATAATTCTTGCAATTATACTCTAGTTGTTGTTCTTGATACTAACAATTGTTTGTTCTATAGCTTGGAAACATCGCTATACCAAGGAATATTTTACTCACCATTATATAAAATTAACCAAAATAGATCAACGACTGCACTTGATTTTAGATCCGCGATTCTCTCTTCTCAAGTAGTTTGTATCCATTCTCTAACTTTTGGTGTCTTGTAGAACTCATGCTCAACTTTTTCAACTACTTGGAAATCACCCTCCATGATTTTTGTTCTTGGAATTCTATTTCCTGTGAACTAAATGACTCACATGTCCATTTTGGCATATCTCGCATAGGTCCCACAACTTGCAACACTCTGCTGACGTGCAATCTGCGTGACTGTCTCTACACAAACCCATGCAAGTATGCTAAATCCATCGTTTTTGTAGATAATTTGGTTCATCATTATGCTTAGGAAATATGATTTAGTTTGTCATAAATTATAGGCTTACATTCTCTAATATTTTCCATTATTTCTTAGTAATTATCTAATCCAGTTGGTAGTAGGAGAAATCAAATTTCCTTTCTCTTGCCACATGGATGGTCTATTGCTTGTAATCACACATGGATGTTTAGATTAAAGTGAAAAAATATTTTTCTTCCCTGTCTCTTCACTTACCACACACAAAGGGACCTAAAACCCTCTTACCTCTAGTATGCTCTTTGCCTTGTGCCCAAAAGTGATTATGGCAAATTAGAATGAGGGGAGTAGGTGAAATACCTCTCTTTCACACATATGTTCTTTTTGTGTCATGGTTAATTGAAAATTCATAATCACATAGAAATTAATTAGGTGGAGTAAGAACCCATACATGTTAACATGTTTATTTTTGACAATTTATTTAAGTTTTTCAATCATCAGTGAGAGTTTTGATTATTTTTTCAAACACTACATCACATACAAACTAAGTGGGTAGAGTAATAGACCACTCAAGTCCACATTTTTTTCTATTGATCTAATTTCTCTTAAGTATTTCAATTTTCCATTTCTTTTGTCTCACACATTTTTGTTTCCTCATGAGAAGCACACACACAGAGGACCCAAATAGTCCTCATTTTCGAGTATGCTCTTCACTTTTCACCCACAAGCAGTCTTGGTGAATCTGAAAGAATAAAAAGTGTTGAAATACCTCCTTTTTCACACCTTAATCAAAACAACTTGTTCATGATGCTAGTTTAGCCTCCTAAAAAAAAACTCTATCTAATCAACACACTTAATTCCTCCTTTGCAAGGTCACAAAAGAATTAATAGTGTTGGCTAGGATTTTGGAGATAGGCATCCAAATAACTCCCTGTTATGATTTCTCATACGAAACATAGAATTTTTTTTAGGGATATTTAAAATCCTTCCCCTCAAGTGTGCATAAACCAAGGTAAGGAGATACTTGTGAAGGGTCATATGTTTAGCTCTAGTTGCTACTGCTAGTCTCCTCGAGCCACACAAATCTTGTTTGACTATGGTCCATGACTACTCAAAGCGAAGAGTCCCTCACTTGCACTTGACAAAGGTAACTTACTGGAGAAAAACTAGGATTTTTACACAAGTGGTGTTTGTGGGCTGCCTTTGCACCTGAGACATATATCATTGGCCATTGGGAAATGTCACAAGATCCATTATAACATGCCCCTAATTCCCCTCATTATAATTGACTCATTCACACCTTTACTATCCTTTTTTAGTGGCTTATGACCCCATTATTGAGATCTCTTGGAAAGACTAATGTTATTTTGAGTGAAAGGACATTAGGTATAATAGGACACATGTTTTTCTTCTTGTGTGAAAATCCATCTATCTAAACACATATTGATTTAAAATGGAATACATTACATTGTTGCATCATTAGATCAATTATTTCATTTTGATTCACAAATTTTTCTTTGATTAGGCTAATATATTGCAAATCATAGTTTAGTAACCATAAACACAGTTTAGTAACCATTCACTTGAAATTCACATACCACTTGCAAGTTAAGAACCATACAATTATATTTGTGACCTGATCATTCATGGTGCTCACAAGGCCTTCCCCTAGCGTTGGGAGTTGTCCTTATTCTTTATGCTTCACTAATTTGACCATCCTCACCACATTTACCTTTGGGTGTGGCATTTCTAAGTTTACACCTACTCAGGTTATCCTTGTTAGGATCAACTTCTCATAACACCCATCTTGGAGGGTCATCCTCATCAAGATATATCTCCCAATAGTTAGTATCAACTACAGGTATTCCACCACCACCACCACCGATTCCCAAACTCTTGCGTATGGATTCACTCAATCTTATAGACTTGATCAAGCTCACTAATTATCCCATTTTACATGACCTGGATAGAATTTCGATGTTGACCAAGCTTCCCTCGAATATCCCAAAATTCTAGGGAAAGTTTGGTGAAGACCCAACTAATCACATCATGGAATTTCATCTACGATGGTCTTCCAATGGTATCACAGATGATTATGTTTAGTTAATATTGTTCTAGAGAAATCCAACTAGGCCATTGACCAAATGGTACATCAATGGAAAGGTAGGATCACATGCCAATTTTTCATCTCTGAAAAATGCATTACTAACTTTTTTCTAGTTACATGTTCATCATGACATTGACCAGGAAATTATTACCAATTTTCGACAAACAACTTCCATGCGCATTGTAGACCATACCCACAGGTGGTGTCAGTAGCACAACCTATGAAAAATTGAAGTCAAGGGAAAACTCCTCCTAGATTGGTTCTTGAAATCCCCTTTGCAATTGATTTCCAAAGATGTGTGCACCACCATGACTCTGATTGAATACAACGTCATTCTCAAAGCTTAACACTTTGATTTAATCTATGCTATGTTCGAGTTCTTATACATAGTCTTACTAGATTCCCTTTGCACTAGTACATTTGAGTGAGAAATTCCAGGGGATTTCCATTCAAGAGATGGGTTGATTAAGTCCATGAATCATATCAACAACCCTTATGGACACCCGTCCCCATATGGAATCAACCAACATGGGGGGAATTATGGCAAAGACCCCTCCCATCACAATGTTGTTGGCACATCATATGCACCTAATAACATACCATGCAACAACCCCTCTCATGTCCAGGGTGGACACAACCCACCACACCTAGGGACTAGCATGCACTCCCAAGGAATGCAAACTTCCCCGCATATGTCTGGGATATCCTACAACAACCAAAACTATAGTAGAGGGACATCCACCTATTATGACTAGTATGGGAACCCTGGATAGGTAAACCTATACTTCCCATTCCCAGTACCGCACAAGCCACAGATGCACCACCACCTACTCAACAACATGCCGCCGTGAATTTTGTTCAACCTTCACTAGGTCAACAAGTTCAAGCATTTGAATAGTTGAATTTGGTCAATCCTTCTAACCAACATAATCATATAAAAAGGAAAAGCAAGAACAAACAAAAGGGAAGCCAGGGATAGGGATACAATCCTCCTAACCAAAACAACAATTCTGGGGGAAATGCCAATGTTGGTAACCAGAATCAAAATACTGAACATTAACCAAAAAAAACAAGGTAAGAACAACGATATTCAAACTATCTTCCCTTGCACATTATGTGGTGAGTATGGCCATTACACTCACCACTACCACTAGATTAAATAGTTTAAACGAATAAAGGAATCAATGTCCAATCAGGGTCCTACTACCCTGCAAAGTGTAGCACCTCCCCAAAAACACTTCCCTCAACTATTGTAGCTAGTTGTCTTACACAACCCCTCCCCCCAACAAGGAGTTGTGGCCACCCAATAGGAAATTGGTAACTCCACCTAGGAATTAGGAACCTACCAACCTCTGGGTCAAGCTCAACCTAGAGATCATTATTTTCAAAATATCTACACAAACTTAGTCGATATTCACCTCCAAACCTATAATCTTAAGTACAATATTCCCCTTGACTTAGATCCAACCACCTTGGATGACACCCAACTACCAAAAAACACACCTTTGATGATTCCACATCCTAGTAATGATCTTATATCATAAGTACCAAAGGCACCTCTAAGGTGTATCACTCATAATCCTCATGCAAGGGTGGCTCATAGCTACAACATAGTCAATTTCCTGGCTCAATTTCTTGCAACCATGTTGGCACTTAAGGTCCTACAGACCTGTCCCTCACAAAGGAAGGCTCTATTATGAATGTTGGAGGTAGTCAACCCTTCTGATTCAAGGCTAATCACATTCGGTTTGGACAACTCAGAGGCCAATATTCCTTCTCTAGTAGCATTCCAAATCCCTATGACAATCATAAACATCACCATCTGCCATTGCATTATAGATGAGGGAGAATCTACTTGTACATGTCTAAAAACATGTGTTAGAAATTGGGCTCCCCTAGTCTTACACCATTTTCCATCATCCTTTGAGCTTATGATGGTTGTCCATCTCAACTCTAGGTGCCTTACCTAAACATCATGGTCAAGCTAGATGTTAAGACCATCCTAATAGACATTAAGGTCATAGATACACCATTTGACTACAACATCCTTCTAGGATGTAGCTACATGTATTCTTTGAAAGTAATTGCTTCTTCAATGTTTCTAATGATGATGTTCCCTCACAATGGGAAGGTCATCTCTATCGACCAATTTAAGTACCATGAACCCAACCAATGACTAATTTGAACAACATCCTTGCCCTCATCAAGGAAAATTATGATGTTCTGTCATATGTGGAAATTGGCCTAGGGATATTGAAACAATCCATGTTACTTGGAACTTATCATGGTGACCTACCTCAATTTCAACCACCAACTTTTTCTCAAGTTTGTACACTAACATAAGTTACGACATGACCATCTTCCACCTTTTCTATGTTAGGATCATCATCCATGTCTGACAGGCTACCCTCCATCATGGAGGCATCTAATCCAATCGCCCACATCCACTTCTTCTTTCCACCATCTAGAGTTGCGGTGCATCCAATAATGGCCATACTAACACTCCATGAGCTCACCTTGGTGATACATGTGGAGTACATGCCATTTAATCTCTTACATCAGATCCTAAATAATCGACTCACATCATTATACACCAAGTGGAACCCACAATTAATTAACCAAGAATGGAACTAGCAAAGCAACTAGGGGAAAAACTAAGAAAGTAGGGGGAACCCTACAAACCAATCATTGTGTGTCTCTACTCTATGCTCTCTATGATGCCATAGGTCATACCATGAACATGTTCCCTACACTTCTAGAACTTAGGAACCTTTTCATTCACCTAAGGTAGCACCATTGTTTCCTACCCCTTCTACTATGAGTACTTATTGAGCCCCTATGAAGGAGCTTACCCAAGTGCACAATAATACCTTACATACAAACCATCCTTGTTCCATATGCATAGCATATGAACATTACACTCATCACTTCCCAAATTTGGAATAGTTTTGAGCCACATTAGCTGCAATTTGTTAGATGACTGTTCCAACACAACCCATTACCTATGTTCAATCGATATCATAACCATCACTGGTTAGAAAACACAAGTCCTCCACTATTTACTATGTGTCCACATTAGTGGGATCACATAATAGCCACCCATCAATTAAATAATTCACATGTGATGAAACCACATAATGTGATTTTCTTATGTTCCTACTTTCTTCATTCCATTGATGACGATCCATCCATCTAAAATCAATTCTTTTCGGTATTAATTATTGGTGGCTAGTTGTTGCATGATTTTATTTCCTTTGATTCCATGTATTTTCATTGTAACTTATCCAATTTGTAGTGGTTGTTGGTCTATGATAATAGCTTATTGAAGAGTGGTTTTGTGATGCCTTGTTCCATGAATATTGACATGTACTCCATCTTCTTCCTTGATAATCCTAATATCAACCTTCTTATATCCCTTGAAATATTTCCTAGTAATGATGGTGTTGATATGGTTTCACATTTGATGATTTTTCTTTACTCAACATGTACATTTCGTCTATCATCTTTTTAGAGACAAAAACATCCTCTATCCTCTTTGCTTGGTCTTTGATTACTCTATCCTAGGAGATAATACCATCATATTTTGCATGTACATCTTCTAGATGAAGTTCAATTTCTTCAAGTATCTTCTGATGACCTTCTTGAATGTTGTCTTCATTATCCTTTTGAATTTGTAATGCAACCCTATTTATCAAATTATGATGTCCTTCTTCAATTCCGGATTGCATTTTTGAATTTACCTCATCAGTATTTAAGGATTCCTCAACCTTCTTGCAAATTTCCTCTTCAAGTCTTTTGGTAGATTCTTCATCCAATATCCTCATTTCTTCTTGATTTTGATAATTCTTCTTTTCTTCTTTCAATCTCTTAACCTCATCCAATAGTTTTTTATTATGGTTTCATAATATATATATCTCTTGATCTTTCTTTTTCAAATCTTCCCTTGAATCATCCTTTTCCCACTTTCCTTTGCTAGTCTTTCCTTCTTTTAATTTTTGAACTTATTTAACAAGTGTTTCATTAAGGTCTCATATCTTAGACAACTCATAACTCTTCTTCTTGATCTCTTATTTTTCTACCTTTAACTCCTCTTGAAGTTTATACATTGCCTCTGTTTTCGTATCTCTAACCCATTTATTTGAGAAGAGTTATTCAAATTATTCCCACATGATGTTCCATCAGTATCAAAATCAATAGTCATCCACCACTCCTGAGCTTCACCAAAAAAATAACTTCTTATTGTTAAATGATTCCTATCACAATATTTTACCAACCCCAACCATTCCATAGGATTGGTTTCGTCTTTATGTTCATCTCCTATAAATTTATGCATTGCCATTGAATCTGAATTGAGGTCTAACCCAAACCCTCAATTTACAACCTCAGTGTATTAAGGATAATGATCGAAAATAGTTATAATAAATTTTCCAATATAATATTATATGTTTTCTCTTTCTAATCAATTTTTAATCACCTCAGTCAGACATCCCAATCAAAAGTTATGATAGTTTTAATTGAACATACATTTGAAACCCTAATTTGGAGTCTATCTTTTTTTTCTGACCTTCCTTCTGATGTATTTATGAAATTTTGGCCCTTTTGTTATCGGACAAATTGGTAAGTGAGGACACAAACAGCTCTCCCTAGTTTCACCCCGAAACTAGAACAAAACAAGACAAAATATAAAACTTTCCCTAAGTTTTAATTATCAAGCATACTAACTAACAAGAGATAAATGACATACCTTTTAAACGTTGTTTGTCCTTGCTAGTGTCATCCTCGCTCCATTACAAGGCTTATGGGAGGTTGAACCTATAAAACTACACAAGCCAACGAAGTGAAAGAAACAATGTATACTCAACAAAACCTATGTATGTGGTCAAGGAGTCATACAATAAAATAAGACCAATTTTATGGGAAAGAAATATATTGTTGTATTAAAGAATGTGGAAGAAAGATACAACCAGATGCCTTGATGTTGTCAGTTTCCTTCCAACAATTCCTTTCTTCCCACACACTTCTTCTCCATGGATTCTGAGATCAACAATATATCTTGACAAAGTAAAGTTCAAAGCCAACATACAAGCTCCAAAAACTCCAAGCTACAAAACTCAATAACTCAATGAAGCTCTAGCCAACTTTTCCAATCTAACCAATATTAATCTAACTTTTCCCATGAGAGCTCCCCTCCTTTTATAAGATGAAAAGGATAGGGTGAGGAGGTTAGGATGATCCCATGAGATCAGGGATGTGACTCATATCCAAACCGATCAGAGGCCACCTCACCCTCAAAGCTTCTATTCTAGAACTTTCCAAAAATTCCTCTTTTTCCTTCGTATGAAAATCATCTCACCCTTAACACTGAGAAAATTGTGATGACGTCACAAGCCACTATGGTGCAAACTGTGAAAATCCTAGATCTTCACACCATTAACACTAATCAAGGTGCGACGATCCATTTTTATAAGGTTTTTGACAAAGGAAAAGTATAATTTCAACTCTCTGGGAAATAGTATCTTCATTCTTCTTCAAGGATTAAGGCCATTGATCCTTCTAAAGACAAAGGATAGGTTTACATCATTAATAGTCATAGGGGTGAAGAAAAAAATGTGTAACAGAGTGCCCCCCAAAGTATGAAGTTAGAATAGAGTGATAGTTGAAATACTTTGTCGGGTGTGTGTAGGGAACAAGGAACATGTCAGTCGGAAACCTGCCAACAAACAAGGAAATACAATACAATAATATATCATCACTGAGGTAGGAATTCCCATACTTAGACTACAAATGAATCAAAGAAAAAATTCTGACATGCAAAGATCCATGTCAAGTAAGACAGGTCATGGCCACCAAACATACACTGTGGATCCATGCCAATATCACTCAAATCTGAACATAGCCACCAAAAATACACTATGGATCTATGTGTTAAAGACTCATATTTGAACATAGCCACAAGACATACACTGTGGATCTATGCAACAATACAATCTAAATATACTCCAATGCAACCTAAATCTATCAGAAAAGATCCAGGGTCTTCATCTCCATCACTTTATAGTACAAATCTAACCATGCAAATACATGTGCTGAAGTCAAACATGGTAGAAACCACTTGATTACTAGTCATTAGTGTATATCATTAACAAGTGTGAGAGAAATCACCATTAATGTTAATGACTCCCAAGGTACACTAGTACAATCCAACGGGTGCAAATTAATGAGTTGAAGTCGAACACTCAGTGGAATCTCCAAATCAAGGGTCAATACTGAAAACCCACTATAGAAAGTGAGGAAACCTGCCATTGAGGCATGCAAGTTCCAAGGTACCAATTAGTTTCTAAGTCTAATTCCTGGATAATGAGTTGAAGTCGACAGAAAAAGACTCGTCACAGGAGGGCCTTAATGTATCCCCCATCAATGACACAAAACGGGTAAAAATATTTGAAGTAGATTAGAGTAACAAGTGATTCAAGAATGACTCAGGGATGACCGATGCAATAGAAGGCTTAAGTAATACAAAAATGGCTGACACAATAGAAGGCTTTCTGGGTTGAACTTCTCTTTGAAAATATTGACAACACATCAACTGGCTTGGAAACATTGATTGAAAAACAGGGATCACAAACCAATTTGTAATCTTATAAAGGAGTATGATCAAGAGACAAGTGGATTTTCCAACCTAGACACAAAGAGAGTGAAAGGGTGTCATGTTCAAAAGCGATTCTTCCATATAATACAGGTTTAGATACATTTCTTTCCCAATTTTCCCCCACCATTTATGGCGAGTACCTATTTATTTTTACACAAGGCTCTTGAGGAGGATAACATATGCTTGAACTGTAACCTCATCCTTTAGATGAGTCCCTCAGGGTATGTTTAACGAACCCTAGGAAGGAGTGGTTCGGTCCCATATAGGCCTTTCGATGTTTGTTTTACGAGTACAAAGAAAGAAAACTCGAGGGTTTTTCATGTTTAGAGAGTCTGAAAAAAACTTTAAAAAAACTCAAAAATGTCCTTTTTCGTAATGTAGTTTGATGAGACCAAAAAAGAGATAAAATATCGCTCAAAAAATGTTTTCTTCAAATACTTTAACGAGCATGAAAAGAACAAGATCGATAGAAAATATTTTCATTTTTCGTATAACCTTTACGAGTCTGAAAAAGTGATAAAAGTTTACTCGGTTAAATTCTCATTGATTTATGAGCATGAGAAAGAAAAAAGACTAAGCTCGTGATTGTTTTTATTTTTACGCAAGCTTAAAACAAAGAAAAACTATGCTTGGGATAGATTTTATTTTTACACAAGCTTAAAACTAAACAAAACTCTGCTTGGACCTAGTTTCATGTTTACACAAGCATGAACTAGAGGAAACTGTGCTTGAGGTCGGTGGTTTCATTTTTACACAAGATTGAACCAAAGTAAAAACTATGCTTGCAACTTCCCAACGCATGGTTCACGAATTTGCATGGTTTGTACTTAGACCCCAGCTTAAGAAGCTAGAAACTCAACTTCAACATGAAGTCCAGAGGTTGGAAGCATTGCCCCCCAAGATTTGCCTCATCAAACAACACTTGCAAATGAAATGAAGCTTCAAATACTAGACGAAGGACTTGACTCAAACAGAGATGGGGGAAAAACTATTTCATTTTTTGATCAGCTTGACACAAGAAAAGAACTATGCTCGAGAATCTAGGTTCAATCCCCAGACCTCTATTTCATTTTTTAACGAGCTTGACACAGAAACATGAACTATGCTCGTAACCTCTGTTTCCTTTTTTAACGTGTTTTCCACAGATATGAAAAAACTATCCTCGTAGTTGGTTTCATTTTTTAATGAGCTTGAAATCAGAAAACCATAATCAAAGCTGGTTTCATTTTTTAATGAGCTTGAAATCAGAAAACCATGCTCAAGAGACTCTTCTTGATCATGGCTTCCAAGAGGAAAATCCTCGAGAGGGACACCATGTCAAGGGACAAAATTTGGTCATGGCATCCAAGAGATCTTCATTTGATGGAAGAAACACACTCTGGAAGGAACACATGTCGAGGGTCATGATAGGGGTAAGGAGATCAGGGTCTAAAATACCTATCAAAGATATCACCATGTCAACTACTGGATCTAAGTCATAAGAGACTGATATTACAACGAGAGTCTCTTCTTCATCGGCGGGTGAAGGCATGGGGGACAAAGCCACATAATTGACCCGTGGCAGGGGCGATACCGTCTGCATATACGAACCATTTAGGGAGGTCATGGATTCAGGACCAACGAATGAAAGTTGATCAATAGTCACAATTATTCCATCATGAAGGAAATATATCACACGAAAAAAAGTGGACATAATAGCTTTCATGGAATAGACATAATCTCTCCCAAGGAGTAAATCAAAATCCAAGGGGTCTTGGACTACCATGACGTCAATAAAGACAATTTTCCCTCCCAAAGTTATGGGAAACTGAGGAAGAACTCCTAAAGGTTGACTGGTTCTTATGTTAAAAGCTAATAGACTCTGGGTAACCGACGCAAGCTAAGGATAACCCAAAGCTTGCCAAGCAATATAGGAAAAAATACTAACAGACGCACCTTCATCTATCAATGTTTGAGGAACGTCCCAGCCACAAACCTGTACTATAATATTGAAAGGAATGTGAGAGGGAAGATGAGGTCCAGGTATAAGACCCCAATAAAAAAGGATGGCCTCATTACTTGGAGGGGGTTCCATGGGAGAAGGAGGAATGTCCCTCATCACAATAGATTATCTATCAACGAGAAAAATGTGGGCAATATCAAGTTTACTCTCTAGTGGGAGAGTAGGATAAACTGATGATGAGATCAGATTGACCACTTGAGTTGCATTATCCAAGGGGAGAATGGGGTCAACGGATGGAAACAAATCGACTTCTTGGGCTTCACTTTCTAATGTGAGAGTGGGATCGATCGAGGATGGAGCCATATCGACCACTATGTCAATTGGTTCAACTAAGGACGTGATCATATTGACTACATGATCAACCAGACTGACTGACGAAGGGACCAGATTGATCATTCCATCAACTATAGGTGGGTCAAGAGTAAGCTTGCAATAAGTAGCTGGAAGTTGAGGTTGGGAAATAGTCATGTCTTCCAGTAACTTCAAGGCTTCTTCCATACGAGGGAAAAGGTGAGTTTGATGACTCCCTCCACATAACATACACGGGAACTTGACTCTACCTTTCTTCTTCCCAACGATATCCTGATTAGTTGACAAGAGGTCATCAGCATGTTGTTCAGAGGCCGATGACATGGTTTGGCGAGGGTGTGTAAGTCATGCTTCTATAACCTTGGATAGACCAAGAAAATCCTTAAGAAGATGGCTACCCTTACAAATCCTAGAAGGGTACTTGGGCTTATGGGTTGTTTGGGTGATCTTGGCATCATCAACACTCCCAACATGATTATCAGTAATTGGTTGTTTTCCAACATGTCCAGCAGTGGTTGGAAGTTTGGACCCTTGCTAATTTTTCTTATTCTTAATCTTCCTTTTATTCTTCTTCTTATCCACCAGGTTACTAGCTTCAGAGCTTTCACTTAGTGAAGAATATGAAATGGAAGAAGACCTTGCAAGTGAAGAGGGTGAAGAAGATCTTACTGGTGAAGATGGTGAAGGATCAACATGACGTCAATGCTCTTGGGGGGAAGTTCTTACCACTGAAGCACTTGCTGCATTCAGGATTACCTGAGTGGAAAACAACCATACCGATAATCCAATTGTGAGACCTGGAAGGCTCAAAGTAGCGATGTGAGGAGGAATAACATTTTCATAAGAAGGAAAAACAAAAGGCTCCCCCGAAGCGGTGGTTGCTTCATTGGTCATTCCAATAACTGATGCCATTAAACACAGATCCAACCTAGATTCTTCTAGGGAAAAAAAACAACACACGCTAAAAATATAGTAAGCAAGAAAACAAAGAAAACCTTCTCACAATGGACACACTAGTTGGTGATGAAATCCAACGTCGCGAGAACAATGTAAGAAGGGGATGAGATAGAGTGGGTGGAAAAGTTATGTTGATGACCTTCTTAATAGACTTACACCCTAGTGCAGGCTCCCACACATAAACGTGGGTATACCCTCCAAGGAGCCCGAGTGATTTTGGCCAATGTTGATTCTAGGTACCGTGAAGACTTGCCCCTCCACACTCACCTTGTGTAAATGCTCTAAAGAGATAGGCCACTAAGGTTACCATATGACAATGATGCCTAGGGAAGCAGTCAACAGTCTGATCCACATGTAAGGGCAGGGTATCTAAGCCTGAAATCGACTCGAGAAGGTCCCCACAGGATTTTCTGCTCAAGTGACCCCCAAGAATACACACAATCTCTACACCAAGACCAACAAAGCAGGGTGAGTAACTCTATTGGCCCTAATGCAACCTCGTGATTGACCGTTTTGTTATAAGGGTTTCCTAGGACAAAATGTAATAAGTGGATTTACCGCTCCCTAGCACAAGATTCTAGGTTTGTTTGATAGCTCTGGAAAGTTATCCTTTCAACCTATTCCAAATCCCTACAACAGAAGATAATGTAGGTGCTACCAGAAAATATAAAAATGTCTAATCAATTTTTATAAGTGCTTTATTTTAAGGCTGTTGTTTACTCAAGAGGAAAATGGCATGGACTAAATGATGTTTTGATTGACACTAAACAATGCAAAGAAATGAGAATGCAAATATTTCACTTTGATGAAAGCTATATTATGAGAAGGAGAAAACGTTTATCATTCCCATATGCACAATGTCCAATTTTTTTATTAAACTCATCAATATCAAGATATTCAAGAAATGAGCCAAAGAGACTGTACACCAAAAACCATGCAATTTCACTACTTCAAATGCAAGGATTCCCCCAATCTAATATTAAGCAAGAAAATATTTTTTTTGTTTCAAAGATAGCTAAAAGAAATAGCGAATCTCTAAAAAACAAAGCAACCCAATTTTTTTTTCTCTTTTAACACGAAATATTCAGAAAAATAAGTGTTCTTTCACTAAACAATTCTAAAGAAAAACAATGTTTTGTAACTGAATGACACTCAAAGCAAGAGATCAAATCTTTCAAAAGAAAACAAGCTAAAACAAGGAAAAGATGGCTAAAAAAAAACTCAAAGTTGTCAAGCAGACTATAATCATACTTAACGAATCACCCCAACCACTTATCACAAATCTGGGTAAGGAAAACCACCAAAAACTAAAAAATTTCACAATCGTCACGAGCTACTAGCCAACACAGTGTGACGATCCTAGATCATCATGGTCCAGAGAAAAGTATAGTGTGATGATGTCACACTGTGTCTAAAGGTAGGATGCATCGATCCTAAATCGTCGCACTGTCCCTCAAATATGGGTGTGAGGATCAAAGGAAAAAGGGAAAAAATAAAAAGCATGAAGGTTTTCCAATGAAATTAAATAGTCAGAGAGTTCATATGGATCTCCGAGTGAATCAGAAAACAAAACCCAGGAAATCAAAGAAATAAAGAAAGAAAAACTAGGAAAACAATCCATTCCCCAGTATGGTCGCCAATTTTGTTATCAGACAAATCGGTAAGTGTGGACACAAATAGATCTCCCTAGTTTCACCTCGAAACTAGAACTAAACAAGATAGAATATAAAATTTTCCCTAAATTTTAATTATCAAGCATACTTGTTATCACTGAAATTTCATCCGCACATGGCGACAAGAACTCAGCATCATCAAACAGTAATGAAGTCATTCATGGCACTGAGTTAATTTCACAACATTCTAAAAAGGTCAAAAACTATACAAATTAGTGAAAATATTGAAGAGCACTTTACAACAGTTGGGTGCGCATGCACATGCACGGAACAAAAACGTACCATGCGTGTATACGCGCACGATGCACGGTTGTTGGCGCAAAAACCCGCACACCTGCTAAATGACACATTTATTAAATTGGTCAGCCTCCCAACCACTTATGGATCAGCTCCAAGCCGATTTGACCCTCAAATCTGAGCTGAATCCACATGGTAGGCTGGTCAAAGACCTAATAAAGCCCTAAAGAGCCTCTTTTCACACTACAAAGGAGTTACACAATAACCCAATGCAATGCTATAAAAATCCATGAAGAAACCTCATTTTCTCAAGGAATTTCATGTAATGTTATGCTGCCTATATTGTTTTAAGGACTCCATCCTTGACAAGATCACTTTGGCAGCATTTCATTGAGCAATCCACCTCTCCATTGAGTGGATTTGCAAAGGAGTTCTTTCATCACCATTTTTATTTTTCTTGTTGTAAGTAGAGCAAGTTTGTGAGGGTTCAAGAGCCTTCCTTTGGAGGAAGAAGGGACCCATAGTCCCCCTTCTTCATTGTGCTTTGATTTCATCAATAGATCAGCCTAAAAACATTGGTGATATTGGTCTTTTTGTGTTTGTTATCTCTATACCCATATGTTTATGATTTTAGTTTGTATTAGTTTAATTCTTGCTTATAGTTTTGTTTTTCTTTCTCTAACTCTTTCCTCTACAGCTGTCATGCTTAGCAAGACCCAATTGGGCATGTAAGCACCTCTTATTTGCTCACCAAGGTGACGAAAAGGGTGCAAACAGATTGGCGACCGTACTGGGGATAGGTATCAAATTCCTACCTCATTTGGGTTTATTTTTCTCTTCTTTTAGTTTGCTTAACTTGCAGGTGCACAAACCGGCCTCTACCGACCTGCTAACCAATCAATTCACAAGAGAATTGAGAGAAATCCATCCGGATTTTCTTTCTCAGCCATTTGTCATAGGTGCACAGGTATTCCACCCCATAGATGTGAATCATGCATGCACGCGCTTTCATAACATCCTTTCTCTGTGCGCATGCACTTTCTGACTCATTTCTTCTCACGCGCCTACGCTCTGTGCACGCTTGTCTACACTAGGGGCCACGCATTTTGAACAAAATTTCACTTTGTAAGTTCTTTGCATGTGGGGAAGGTCATCTGCCTTCTTACATAGGATGTCAAAAATGTTTTAAAGCCACATTACACTTAGTCCCCTCATCATATAAAGGGGTTAGTCTAAAACACACATAGGCACTTAGGAGGATAGAAATCAATTTCCCTTCTTTTCTTTTTGCCACATGGGTGGCTTGTTTTGACTTACAAACATAAGTGGACAATCATATTTAATCACATCTAACTCACATTTGGGACTAGAAGTTGAAGTAACAATCATTGACTATGCTCTTCTCTCGCACCTCCAAGCGATCTTGAGAATCAGAAAAAGATTGTGAAAACAATTTCATCTCCCTTAACAAAATTTTAAAACCTTTAGGAGAGGACAACGACCCTTTTTGGGACCCCTCTTAGTTTTATTTTTCAAACACATTTTAAACTTGTAACAGGCCCATACATGCCCACATGCTACAAAGATAGAATAGTGGCTGAAATTTTGCTTTCTTAGATCAAAACACTAGGAGAGTTTAAAGGTTTGTAATGGGCCCATACATGCCCACATGTTCAATCTAGGATAGTTTCATGCTTTTTCTAGATTACCTCACAATAGGGAGTTAAAGGATAGTAACAGACCCACATGTCCACATGCTAGCTTCCTAGGGTTTTTGAATTCTGCAAGGTTGTACCAAAGACATCTAGCTAATTAGGTAATCACACTCTTGTAAGGACCAAGCGAAGTCCATATGCAACAAGGTGACATCTAAATAACTAAAATTGGCACACTTTCACTCACACACAAAAGTCACTTCTCACTCACATAGCTTCTTCTCGAAACATGGAGGTCCAAGTAAGTTTCCTCCAAAGGGATTCCGAAAATACCCCATCTTTTCTTGATAGGACTATCCACTCCCATTTTTAAACAAATGAGGTTTGTTTCCACCCCCAGCCTCACAAAACAACTTTATCTAAAAACTTTCTAAAAACTCACTAAGTTTTCCTCCACAAGAGGTGCCAAAAGAAATTTTTAGTCTAGGTAGGATTTCGGGGATAGGCATCCAAATAACTCCCCGTTATCTGTTTCTCACATTTTAAAACATAGAGGTTGTCAATTAGGGAACTTAAAATCCTCCAAGTCAAGTGTTCCAATCACCATAAGGCAGGGAGATACCCGTGAAGGGTGGAAGGCCGAGGTCTGGTTGTTCTGTGTGTCCCCCCTTGAGGCACCCACCTCTTGGACAGGATCCAGCCCATGACCCATTTCTTAGGTCGAAAATCTAAATGCTGTACTTTGACTGAGCTACCTAGTGGCTAAATTTAGGACATCTACCTAGGTAGAAATTGTGGGCTGAAATTGCACCTTGATTGGATTTTGTGTGGCTATTGGGAAATATCTCCAGCTCTTTCGGGACATGCCCCCTCTACCCCTCATTATAACCAATTATTTCATCCTTCACTAGTGTCTCTTCTGGTGACTTCAGACCCCACTATTGAGTACTATTGGAAGGTCCAGTGCTATTTGAGAGGAAGGACATTACGTCTTCTAGGACATGAGCATTTGCTTTCTTTTGATTCCCCCACGTGGACAAAACCCACTTACCCATATATATGCTTCTTTATCATTTTATGTATGATGCACATCTGATTACAGTTTGATTTGGATATATATATTGTGTAAACATTCAACACAAAGGCTTTTATTTTCTATATTTCTCTCACCACTTGTTGCACACATTCACATAACTAGTCTGACATCATAGGGGAACCACAGAACCCCCATCGTTCACGACGCTTGCTCAACCTCCCTCCTATCTTAGGGGGAGTATTTTGTTGTACCCGCTCATTGGTACCTCCTTCACACTCTCCTGTGAGTGCTACTATATTAGGATCAGCTTTGCTTGGTTCTACATTACTTGGGTCTACTTCCCAAGGTCATTCATTCACTCTCTCTCCTTTACAAGGAAGCAGGGGACCCACTTCCTCTCAAGGAGGGAGCACCAACCCACCTAGTCCCCATCAAGGGTCAGGTTCACAACACACTATGGCTGGAGCTAACCCTCCCACCCCACTATAGATGCCATATTTTGCCTCTCTCAACATACTGGATCTCACCAAACTCACCAATGATCCTATATTGCATGACGCCACATGGCCTACAATGCCAACAAAACTTCCTTCAGACATACCAAAGTTTGAAGGAAAGGCAGGGGAGGACCCCGCCAACCATGTCATGACCTTTCATCTATGTTTTTCTTCCAATAGCATTATGGATGATTCCATCAGACTGCGATTATTTCAACGCACACTCACTGGCCCATCAGCCAAATGGTATGTCGAAGAAAAATCAGGGTCCCATGGGACCTTTGAGTCATTATCCAAAGCATTCTTAAACTTCTTCCAATTACCCATCCACCACAACAATGGTCTAGAACTACTGTCTAACTTCAAACAAGTCTTAGCCACACACATCGCTAACCACATTCATGAGTGGCGTAGGCGATGTAGTTTGTGTAAAGAAAAAACCACCAAGCAACAATGTCTCGACTGGTTTCTTATATCACTTGTCTCTCTCCTTGGTAAGGATGTAGCTTCTACCTTCCCTCAATCCGAAGAGGAAGTCATCAGTAAGGCCCAACAGTATGACCTCATCTATGCACAGTCAGGGTACTTATATACAGTACATCCTGATCTTCCAAAACCTGTGCCATTTGGCCAAGACAAACCTGGGATGTCTCACTCAGTAGACGGACTCATAGGTGCCACCACACACCATGGTCCATAACCCCAACCACCACTGATGTATGGAACACCTCAATACCCACCAGCATATGGGGGCACCTCTTATTACCCCCCACCCCCTTATCAACAGCCATACCCTGTTGCTATACCTCCACCCATCAGTGGACCACCACCGACACCTCCCATACATCCACCTATTTCCACAAATAGTGGTACTCCCTCAACATCAGCTTATAGTACTAGCGAAAGCACTATGCCTTCCTATGTACCTTATGGATCGGTACCATCACAGAATCCATACTTCCCCTTTTCTGGTCCTCCACTACCCATAGCTCCCCCACATCCACATGCGGGGGTAAATTTTGTTCAACCTTCTGCTACTCAACAATACCAAAATTTCGAACAGTTGAATACAACCAATCTGACTCATCCATCGAACAATGCCAAGAAGAAAGGACAGAACAGGAATAACAACAACCCTAGTCAAGGCAGGAATCAACCCCCACAGCACCAACCCACTGGGGGAAATCAGAACCAAGGGAACCAAAACCCCCAAGGGGGTAATAATAACAAACGCCAAGGGAGAAATAATGTTAAAACCATTTTCCCTTGCACTCTTTGTGGTGAGTTCGGTCATTACACTCACCATTGCCCCCAGATCGCTGATTTCAAATGGTTGAAAGACTCAGGCAGTCTTCCCCATTCTCCTGCACAAACTGCCCCTCAACAAGCACCACAACAATACGTGCAACAACTCCCTCCTGTCGTGCTACAAAATCCTATCCCACATCAAGGTGTGATAAACACCCAACAAGACACACAGCATCCCCCACCACAGGTGGGACAATACAACAACCCCAACAACCCAGCAGAACATACAATTCTCCTCACCAGTGAGGAAGAAATTATTCTGCAAACGCGCAATCGTCAGTATCATACACCCGCTGAGTCTACTCCCATCTCTCCAGAGACAAACCCTACACCAACGAGACCCCCGTTAGTGATCCCTCGCCCATCCGCCGAACCACCACTATGCATCCCTCGCATCCCCTTGCGCATGAATGTCCACAACCCATAGGCTAGGGCAGCTCATAACTATAGCTTGGTAGACAACTTAGCACAATCCCCAGCTGCCATGTCAGTCTTGGAAGTCCTCCAGACTTGTCCTATGTAGCAGAAATCTTTACTTTCCGCCTTAGGGGCAGTCAACCCTGTAGATACTCAACTCATCACCTTTGATCTTGATAGTGGAGAACCTCGGCTTCCCACCCTGATCGCTTTTCAAATACCAGTAAAAATACGGAACATCACAGTTCATCGATGTATCATTGATGAAGGTGCATCCACATGCATTATGTCCAAAACAGTATGGCAGAAACTTGGTTCCCCAAAACTCATACCCTCTGCCATCACATTACGAGCCTATGACGGACGACCATCCTCTCCTGAAGGACTCTTCCAAAATGTCCCCGTTGAACTCGGGGGCAATACTATTATCATAGACATCGAAGTTATCGACCCCCCACTCAATTATAATATCTTGTTTGGTCATAGCTACATGTATGCTATGAAGGCAGTAGCATCTTCCGTCTTTCGGACCATGATGTTCCCCCACAATGGGAATATCGTGACCATCGACCAAGTCTCACATTATGAGCCTAACCCATCTTCCAACCTCGATAACATTCTTCCTCTCATCCAGACCAACCATGACACATATCCACTCATAGAGATGGGTCCTGGGATTTTTAAAGATCCATCCTTGTTAGGGATGTACCATGGAGCACCACCACTCCTTCTCCCTACTAATCAAGTATGCGTCATCTCATCTAATGAAACACTCACGGAGGATGCTCTTCCTCCACAGGAGGCTTTAATCATTCCTGACGTCTCAATAGTCGCAGAATCACTCCCACCGGAGCCTCCTGCGCACTCATGGACTTAAACAGTCCACGAATCCACATCCCCTCAAGGGAATAATCCTGTCTAGGAGACACTCCCCCAACCCCTCACCCAAATTCCCTTCTTTTACCCTCCCCCGGGTATTGAAGCTTTTCAGGTAGCCACTACGCTCACACTACCTAATATGGTGTTAGAAATCCCCATTTGGTATTTACACCCACCAGAAATGGTTCCTTGACCATCCCTTCCCCCACAGGACGGAATTCCCATGATGATTCCCATCCTCACCCCCACTACCCCCCCCACTCACTAACCTCTCGGCTACAGCTGGGGGCAGGAGAAAGAAGAAAGATCCCACCGCTCCACTTCCTCCATGCATACCACCACCTTGCGCACTATGTGAGAAAGAGGGCCATCAAACCAACAATTGCCCATCCCTACCTGAATTAAGGAAACTGATCCCCCTCAATCAAACTCCCACAAAACCCGTCACTACTGCGAGTACCACTACTACCACTAACCCTTCTAGTAGTAAAGGGTTGAGGACCAAATATTCTTGTGCTATATGTTCAGAGTATGGCCATTACACCCATCATTGCCTAGCACTTCCATGATTTCGACAGACTTTGGCCGCTGTGCGCCAGAACTTCCAGAACAACCCACGCCCTGCTACATCCTCATCAAATATCACTGACATTCGCTATGTCACCACTTCAGTCAATGAATGTATGAGATGCCCTTGCTCTCTCTACGATTCATTATCTCATTTTACATACCAGTGTCCTATGATCCTTGCATACAGGCAACGTCAATTGGCCCTGCTTCACCAACCCGCAAAGGTGATAATTGACATTACTTCGTCGCTTGAGGATATTCATGTCATTTCTCCTGCACCCAAGGCACTCCCAATGCCTCCATGGTTCTTAAATAACGTCTCTGAGGATTTACCCCACAACCCCCCCAACTCTCCTGCTCATTCCCCTATGGACACTCTCCACCCAACCACCACGAGTACCCCTCAGTACTTCAATATATGGTTTATGTCGAGTGAACCCTCACCATCTCCTGGCATTACTCCCTCTGCTTTTCCATCAGGGGGAAACCACACCAACACCGAGATCACTCCTCACAATCCCTTATATTTCTACCATTTCCAATGTGACAAGGAAATACTGGAAGAGATACACCGCCCGGCCTCTCCCTGGGACGCACTACATCACCGTGCACTCTTCTTTCCACAGGAAGCCCTTATGCCTCCTAACCAAAACCCCATTTACGCGGTCGAAACCAAATATTTTATCCCATTCGGGCCTATCGATCGGTTCAAAAATCCTATTCCTGCCCCTGATGCGTTTGAAGAAGGAAACATGGCCAACATTTCCCCCACCATCAAAATCGACATTTCAATTAAAAATGGCATCATCGAAGAAATCATCATAGGAGCTGATTGCACTGCTCAGAAAATCGCAGCATATAAAGCCCTCTTCCAGGAATATAGGGATATTTTCACCTAGTCATACACAGAAATGCCTAGCCTCGATCCTTCTATTGTCAAACATCGCATCGACACCTGGCCTGACATCACACTAGTTCACCAGAAATAGCGACCGCTACATCCATCCAAGGCCGCGACTATCAAAGCTGAAATTGACAAGTTACATATGGTCAGGTTTATTTACCTCATCGCTTACACTTCATGGGTTTCCAACCCTATACCCATCGACAAAAAATAGGGCACTATCCGCATTTGCATAGACTTTCACGATCTTAATAATGCATGTCCCAAAGACAACTTTCCAACGCCTTTCATCGATCAAATTATCGACGATTGCGCCGACCACGAAGCTCTTTCCTTTATGGATGGATTCTCTGGCTATAACCAAATTCAAATCCACCCAGCTGATCAATATAAAACTGCATTCACTACCCCATGGGGTACTTTTGCATATCGTGTCATGCCTTTTGGCTTGAAAAATGTTGGCACAACCTTCCAGCGGGCAATGACATACATCTTCCATGATCTAGCTAAAATCATCCTCGCATACTTGGACGACCTCACAGCTTGATCCAAGAAATGCACCCAGCACGTCGATGATTTACGAATCATTTTTCAATGGTGTCGTTAGTACAACATCTGCTTGAACCCTCTCAAGTGTGTGTTCTGTGTCACCGCAGGGCGCCTCCTCGGTTTTATTGTTTCCCAAAGAGGTATTACCGTGGACCCCTTCAAAGTCAAAGCTATCATCGAAATTCCACCTCCCCGGAATTTACGACAACTTCAGATTCTACAGGGCAAAGCCAACTTTCTTAGACACTTTGTTCCCGATTACGCCATATGTGCTGATCTGAAAATGGAATGT